>JAHBCN010010226.1:32466-55460 GCA_019359885.1 Listronotus oregonensis | reverse complement strand
CGCATTAGGGCATTATAAGCGGGCATTATCATAATGCCCGCTTATAATCCCTATGATTTACGGTATTATTGCTATCATAAATATTCCGTTTCTAAGGTATTATAGATCAAAATAGATAGGTAAAACAAAAGACAATTAGACCTAATTTTTTTTGGGCCTGGCTTAAACGTTTTTAAAAATTAAGAGTTTCAAAACTCTGACACTTTTAAAAATCAATAAAGATAATTTGACGGATCGTTTATGCTAAAAAATACAATATATTTTGTACCTCTCCTATGTTAAAACAGTTTTTTTTTAAATAAAAATAACCTAATAGTTTTCTTTAGCAATAAATAAAACTTATTAAATACTCCTTAAAATAGAATAATTTATAAAGTGTCAATAACATGATACCAGTAACCTTTTATCTTAGCCACACTAATAATTTAAGATTTATTAACTTCCTCTATAAAAACCTTAAAACCAAAATTGGTTTCTATAAATAATTATTGCAAAACAGGTCATTGGAAGCAACAATGTGTATAAATCATTTTGCCTAACTTTACATATTTAATGAACCGGTTCAAATTAATTTCCCAGCTAGTTAAAACGACTTTTTTGATTGTTTTTTATTTGCCGAGTGTATTTAAGATGCTGGTGTAATAATTAACATTATCATTTATTATTATTATTATGATAGTTTATGTTTCTATCCATAATTGTATGAATATTAAGTATGAAATTATCATGTTAAGTGAATCCGACATTATTGTGGAAAACAAATGTGGTATGTTTAAAGATATTTCGTTGAAATAAGGCTACAACGTAAACAAATGTTCGTTGACATGTATTAAAATAAATAAAAGATCAATACCAAACACCGAAATATTTTGTGTTATTATAACACAGGTTAATTTTACATGTCTGCAGGGCCGGAGCGAACGGGGGGTAAGGGGGGAAGCTCCCCCCCATAGGTGATCGATGGGGGCGCCAAGATTTTTCTTAAAGGGACGTCAAATTGGGAGAGATTTTTTTTAAATCGCAATTACCTCAAAAAAAAAATCTGCTTTCCATAAAAAACGATATTTGCTATTCTTAAACGCGTTGTAACCTTAAAGAATCTAGTATATATTTGTGTATACAATGCCATTTTTGCGTTTTGTTTTGTCAGCGCCTCAGAAATCTCATAGCTTTGGCGGGATGGAAACAGGCGAGCTTTGATACAGATATTAACAATAAATTTTTTTGTCGGCGTACTGTCCCAAACTGGACCGTTTTTTAGGGGAAAAAACCCTTATTTTAAGGAATAGAAAAAATTGACCAAGGGTTCGGATTAAATTTAATGAGAAAACACTGGCGCTAACAAAACTTTGCTGTCTCTTATCGTTTGGCCACTGGGGCGTTTCTCGAATTTGCGATTTTTAAATGCCCCAAACTTTCTTATTTAAAAAGATAAAAAATTTTGATAAAACTTTCCTAAGGCACTTTTTTCGTAGAATTCTTCAAGGCAGATTTTTTAAGGGCGTTTAGATTTTCTGCACCACCCCAAAATCAATTTTTTTAAGGACCCCCTATATATTATAAGATTTTTAAAAAGCTGGTAAAATTTCTAAATTTTGATGTATCACTTGTTATGTTTATCTTAAAAACCATTACAGTATTACGATTTAAAAATTAAAATAATTGCCTACAAAATCAACATTGCCATGACTAATAAAATACATAGGATGCTAACATGTTATGATTAAAAAACGATCTGTTTTATGATAAGATTACTCATAGTTAATATATTAAATTAATAATTATCTAAAAAAACACAAACGACAACAACAACAAACCAACAATATTAAAAAAAAAACCCAAACTCCACCTAATCTAATATAAAATTTTAGGTTTAATACAATAAAAAAATAAACAAAAATAAAAATAAAATTATGTTAACAAATGTTCAAATTGTCTCCCATTTTGTTGTACGCAAATTCTACATCTTTTTTAACCCAAAATTAATGCCCTTAATAAGTTCTATATTTTGAACTCGGTTAAACGCACCTCACAACGCCCTTTCTAATTCTTCCCGGCTATTAAAATTATTTTTTATAAGTTAGGTCCTAATTCTACCCCAAAGAAAAAATCTAAGGAGTCAGGTCCGGTGACCTGGCAGGCCATTGTATAGGCCCTTGATTTCCCAGCCAATTTTCACCAAACTGAAACATTAAAATCGTTTTGGTCCTTGCACAATGCGCCAGGGGCACCATCATGCTGGAAGAAGACTCTGAATATCAGATTTATGGGAATATCTTCCAAGAATGGTTCAACTTGGTCCCCTTTAAAAAATCCAAATATTGTCTAGAACTCAGCGCTTTTATCATAAAGTAGGGGCAATGGTGTTCCCCTAAATTCGCCCCCCTTTAAGCTAAATCTTCCTTGTTGTCTGTTTTGACAGTCGCATGTGTATTTTCTTGGGACCAAGTGAATCATTAAACCGATTAAATATGCCCCCACTATAATCAAACCTCTTGAAAAATAAATTTTAATCAAAATTTGGTTCATTTTGTATTTTATTTAAAAACCACTCACAAAAACGAGTTCTTCGATCAAAATCCCCAAAGGGGTGATGGATTTTGCGGGTTCGATAAGGCTTAAATTTGTTTTTTTTTTAAAATCCTGTGGTTTTTGCTTCTGGATATGCCAGTCCTGCTTCAAGTTTTCTTGTGGAAGTTGTTCCTTTTTTATATAAAGTGCCCAATACGGTTAGAGTTTTTTACTTTATTTTTTTTGAATTTCTTGATTTTGAGCATAATTTGCTCTGGGTTTGTTAAAAGAGCCAAAATTTTAATTAATTAAAATCTAGCAAATACATCCCTGGATGGTTGCTGCCGTTCAGGATATCTTTGAAAATACAAGTTTCCTTCCCTTTTACATTTGTTGCTTTCTATTTAACATTCAAGCATGTTGAACTTTTCAAAATTTTCATACATTTTTTAACACTTTTTAAAAACCTTTCTTAAAAACTTATTAATTTTTATTTTACTAAAAATACCAAAAAATTTAACAATATTAAGTACCACTGTCAATTCTTAACTATTTAGAAGCTGTTAAAATATTAAAACAAAAAAATCATATGCACGGCCTACTGCTTTTTTATAGCAACTTAAATATTGGCTTCTTTACATGTTAGCATCCTATGTCATTTATTAGTTGGCAATTAATTTCTGTAGGCTCATTATTTTTAAAATCGTTACTGTTTATGGTTTTTAAGATACCCAATGATACATCTTTTGAAATTTTCCCAAATTTTTTCAAAAATCTTAAAATATATAGAGTGGTCCATATAAAAAATTGATTTTGGGGTGGTGCACAAAAATTAAACGCCCTGTAAAAATCTGCATATCGCAATGAATTCTAC
The DNA here is from genome assembly GCA_019359885.1 of Listronotus oregonensis. Classification (NCBI taxonomy): domain Eukaryota; kingdom Metazoa; phylum Arthropoda; class Insecta; order Coleoptera; family Curculionidae; genus Listronotus; species Listronotus oregonensis. Next base: position 52,075 of record JAHBCN010010226.1, on the reverse strand, counting down.
GAAAAAAAGTCCCTTTAAAGGGTTTTTATCAAAATTAATTATCTTTATTAATAAGAAAGTTATGGGGCATTTAAAAATCGACAAATCAAACGCCCTCTAGTGGCCAAACGTAAAGAAGCAAAGTTTTTTTAGCGCCAGTAGTTTCTCATTAAATTTGGCTCGACCTTGCCCAATTTTTCTATCCACTAAAATAGGTTGTTTCCCTAGAACGTCATTTTGGGGGCCTGTGATCTTTTGACTTTCGGGAATAAAATTATTTATCTTAAAGATTAACGAAAAAAAAATTATAGCTGACAGTAATTATATTTTTTTTATCAAATCTTTGTTTTGGGTTTTTATATTTCATATTCATTGCTTGCTGTTTAAAATTTTTATCGGTGAATAACTATCTTTTAATTTGGTAAGGGGTGGTAGTTAGAATGGGTTTTAAATATCATTTTTTTTATAGAAAAAAAAATAAAATCATAAATAAAAATAGTACGGCCCGTCAGGCCCGGACTTATAATTAATATTTGTAACCATGAAATAAAGTTATATAAAATTTAAAAAAAAAACTACAATTTTACTTTTTTTCTTATTTTTTGTACAACATTTTTTTTTTAAAGGAAACTATTTCAGAATATTTAAAATTATTTAATATAATTATTTTATGTACTTTACCGCGTTTTATTGTGTAATATCAGATTTTATATTATTTGTTTTAACATGGAAAAATTAGATAGCGACTTTTTACAGCCTTCTCTTTAAATCGTCGACATTTCTAGGAGTTTTGTATTTTTACCATAAATCTTAATAAAAAAATAAAGACACAACTATTTTTGAATAATTTAAAATTTTTTTATAGTTTAGTAAACCCTTCAAATTAATTATAAAAGATGGCAAGATGGTGGAATGAGTTAATTTAATTATTTTTTTTTATTTAATGATTAATTTTCGAAAATAAAACGTCGAAAATAACTTACTTTAGAATTTGGACAGCGCCTTCGTATGAAAAAAATCATGGGAAATCGGCGAGGGAAAAAAGAAAAAGTAAAGTACCAGGGTTGTTAGTTGTTTGTGTTTTAGGGACATACAGTTTTGTAAATTTATAATTTTCATAATTACAATAAAATAGTGTCACGTAAACAGGAAACAAAAAACAAGTTTTGATAAATATTTTTTTTTAATTTTTTTTTTTTAATCTTGGGGTTTTTAACAAGCAGTCCGACGGAAAGCTGGGGCTTAAATTTTAAAGACCGTGGGTGTCTTCAGTGTGGTAAAGGGTTTATTCATAAAAAACTAAAATTTTTTGGATTTTAAAAAGAAAAATTTTGCGGGTGTAGTTTCCACTCGGAGACTCGGTAACACGAAGAAAGTGGAAAGTTTGGGGCCCCACTTGACTCTCTTTTGACAGCTGCCGAGAATTATGCTTGGGAACTCCTCGCAGAAACCTTTAAAATACCTGTGTGACCCTATCTCCCAGCCCGTCCCGTGGGTAACAAGGGTTTTCTGTAAGCGTGTGACTCAGTATACTAAATTTAAAAATTTGGCCCAGGGGGGAAAATACCTCCCCATGGAGTTGTTTTGCTCCGGCCCAAAGTCTGTATTAAGTTTTTAATTAAGAGAAAAAAAATTGTATAGTCATATTGACATAATAATTCTTAAAAAACGGAACTTATATTCTTAATTCTAGAAAAAAAAAACAATAAATGTATAAGGGGGTCCAAAGTAATGGGACACATAATACCTAAACCCCTTTTAAAACAGCCATATTGCGTTCCAAGGAGAAATCTAGGGTTTTGGGCCCCTGATCTTACAAGGTGAAAAATCAAGATTGTGGAAGAGGTAAAATATTTGGTGTTATCCTAGATCTAAACTTACCTGGAACCATCATCTTCAGAAAATAAAAAAGGGAGATGACTCTTATGTTAATCAGACCTCGGAAAACATGGGGCCAAACCAAACATGGTCTATTGGTTATACACCAGGTGGTAAGGCCTTTATAACATACGCATCAGGGTTTGGGGGAAAAAAAAACAAAAATGGAAAAAAACTGCTGTTACAGAACTGGCCAAAAGGAAAGGACTTTTCTACCACAAACAACAATTAAAACAACCCCAAAGCAGCCATGGAATGTCCTTAAACCTTCCACCACTTAACTTTAATTGAGGAGAAATACTCTTCCCCACGCGCAAAAAAAACTTAATTGTCTACTTTTTTTGCGGACCCAACAAAAAACAGGGTTGGCGCAAATCCTGGAGAAGAACAGACGATGATTCTAATATATTCAACAAAAAGGTAAAAATTCTTTTAATGAAATGAAAAAAACCGATTCTCAACGTTAAACCCTCATTGGTTACAGATGGTTCCAAAACCAAACAGGGAACTGGAGAATTCAAATTTTCCATTCCACTAGGAACACACGTTTTGTATTTCAAACGAAATAATTTTACTGCACTGTGCAAAAGAAAAAAACAGGGGGCTTATAAACACTTAGAAAACCCCAAGGAACGTTTAAGCTGACATGGGAATGCTAAAAACAACGGGAAATTTCCTGGGAGAACGCAACAGTAACTCTCTTTGGGTACCAGGACATTCAAAACAGAAAAGCGATGAGCTAGCGAGACAGGAATCACCCACCCATACTGGAGGGACCTCCCTTTTGGGGAGGGCCAAAACAGCACGAGGGCAAACAGGGAATGGATAAACAAAAAAAGAATACTGGGGAAATCTCAGTAGAATAAGACATGGAAAAAGCTATAAGAGGCCCACAAAAAGAAGGAAGAATCCAGAAAAAAGTGGGAAAAAGATTTAAAAAAGGTTTTTTAACAGTCGATAGTCTAAGGGGGCCCACCTACACAAGAAAAACCATACAATGGGGACTCAAGTTGCAGAATGTTCGACGAGGGGGGAAAAACAGCCTACCATATCCTGTGCGAATGTAAACATTGAATCAAAAAAAGACGGGATCATTTGGGCAACCGGAAATGAGCCCAAGATAATAACCAACCAGTCTCGGGTTATACAGACTTGTAGAAGGAACAAGACTAATGGGACGATTGATATAAAAGACAATGCCTCCGGTGGTTAATCGGGACGGCTCCCAGGAAAAAAGAAGAAGAATGGGACACAGAGCAACAGCAGATTCCCTAGGTCAAAATAATGCAATTTACGTAAACTTGCCTTATCCCAAAGTTAATAATAACTAAGATACAGGGTGTGAAACTTTTAATTTTGTTTTCGTTTTTTCGTAATAATTTCTTAACCAAATGACATAGCGGTACAAAATTGGGGATTCCGGGGTTCTTTGAGGCGAGAAATTTAAATTCGTCCATGCTTTTAATGTTGCTAGTAGGGGGTACCAGCTTCGGCCTACCCCACTTGTTTTAGATGGCATAACTTTTTGCATCAAAAATATATTCTTTATTTAGGTCTCTAGGAGCAATTGTTTTCGAGATAACCGCACTTTAAAGCATACCGCAACTTTTTTATGAATAATAGGTTTCGGCCAATTGTTTTCAAACTTTGCAAAGTAATAGTTCTTAACACCCTGATTAAAAGACCCTACGGGTACAAAACCTGAAAACTTCTGTAACCCCCCCAAGATCACCCTCAAATCACTGGGATTTTGGGAACATTTAAGGGTGATTTTAGGGGGCTAGAGGGGCGGTTTTTCCCTGCGTCGGGGTTAAAACTAACTTTCGACCAATTGGGAAACAACTTAACTAAGCTTAAAAAAAGTTATGCCATCTAAAACAAGTTGGGTAGGCCGTAGCTGGCGCTCTCTACTAGCAACATCAAAAGCATGGATGAATTTGAATTTCTCGCCTCAAAGAACCCCCGGATCACTAATTTTGTACCACTACTTTGGGATAAGGCAAGTTTACGTAAATTGCATTATTTCGAGCTAAGGAGTCTGCTATTGTTTTGTGTCCCATTACGTTTGGGACACCCTGTATGCAAACTTATTTAAATTGTATCCAGATTGTTGGGATTTACTAAAAAATAAATCGTATAACAATGAAAAAAATGGACTTTGGTTTTATGACAATGGATATAGGTACCATTTTTTAATGAAGTTTTATGTCAATATGACAAGATTGGTTGAAGAATTTTTTATCTAAAAAGTGATAGGTGGGACTAATACCAGATATATACAAAATGCTAAGAAAGGACAAAATTTATTTAAAAAAAAAGTGTTTGTTAGGCCATTAATCGCTGTAAATCAAAGTTATGCGAAATAATGGGAACTTATGTATATATTATATACGTACCTATAAAAATAATTATATATTTTTCAAGTATTGCTTTTCCTTTGGCATGGTAAGTACTTTTTTAACCATTACTCTAAATATTTAAAATTTACCTTTTTTATAGTTAATTTATAATATTATACAGAAAATATCTCAAGTAGATGTTACTTTGAATTATCCTTCCTATTTAATTGTTTTAGAGATGTTATCTATTTTTCGTTTTAAAATAAATTAAATTTTACTTCTTAAGTAATCCCACTTTTCGTTAAATTTTGGTACGAGATACTCTTGAGTAACATCTTAACCATGAATTTTTGTAAATAATAAAACCACTTTTTATTTAACTATTGTTTATTTTATGAAATACAAAGAAACATAGGGCATCTTCATCTTTAGTGAATGAACTTATAATCTAAAATGAACATAAAGTAAGCAATACAGAGCGAGAGAGAGAGAGAACAATTTATTTTCCCGCTTAATAGTTTAACAGTGAAAAATTAAAAATTATAAATATTAAGTCCGTGACATTCGTGTCAAAAAAAAGTTTTATCTGCTTATCCAGATAATGTTAAATAATATACGAGTAGTTTTTCTACAACAGCTATGAAGTGCCAAAAAAGCGCACGTTAAAGTCACTTAGAAAGGTGCATTTACCACATACTGTGTGCAAAGTTTTCCACATAGTTATGTTAAAATTAAAAAATTACAGTCAAATATATTATTGTGAAACATACATACTTTTACCTTTTTACCTTTAGTCGCACAGTGGCATAATACGAGGTAAACTGTTTTAAAAATGGCTACAGAACGCCCAGTTCCACCGAATTTAAATATTATTTTCTTAATGAAAAGCTCATAAAATTTGGAAAAGATTGTCAAGGCCCTTTTTTGAGAAAATATTTTTATTTTTTTTTTTAATTCTGCCCCAATTTAAAAATGTGGCAACTAAAATTTAGAGTCTTTGGGAAAACATATTTTTACTTGATATTTTGGCCTGAATATTATTACTTGGGAGTTTTCGGGGTCACCCATTTTACTCATGGTCACTTATCACGAATCTGAGGTTGAAATTTAAAAAAAATGTAATCCAATATGGCTAATCCAAGATAGGGGATCCAATATGGCGCGTCTTAAAATTGAAAAACACTAAAAATACGAAGAATAGGCTGGGAATGTTTACCTATTTACAATATTTATTAAAAAAATATATAAAAAATATATATTAGAGGGCAGTTGGTTATAACTTAATTAAAAATCATAAAGAGTTAAAAAAAAATATAATAATTGAAAAAAATATATAAAATATATCATAGACGTTATTATTGCAATTGGAAAAAAAATATTAATAGGAAAAATATTTAATTTTTTATATTTATTAAAAAAAAAACACAATAGCTGTTCCGTGTGAGTCAAAAAATAATTATATTAAAAAAACTTAAAATTTGAAAAGCCTTATAACTACTTAACAATATATCTAAAAATCTGCAATAAATTCTAGAATATGTATATTTTTGTAAAAAATAATAAAATACCCACGAACGTTTTTTTTATTTAATTATTTTTTCTTATTCTGTATAATATTTTTACCTATTGTAATTAATTGTTTCATAAAATGTATATAATATATTTAAATATTAAAAAGAAAATAAAAACAAAAATTTTACTATTTTAAATTTTAACTATTATTTTAAAAATGTATTATAATTTTTTATACATCCCGTATAATTTTAATATATATTTCCTAATTCTTTATTAAAATATAATTCCGTCATAGAAATTTTATTTTTTAAATTTATAATTAAAATTATTAAAAATTTTGGAGTTAAAAAAATCATTATTAATTTTTTAATGCATTCCGGACATTTAAAATATATGTTTAAATAAACTACATAACCATATATAATACTACAATGATTTGAAAATTATGTACAACTTTTTTGGAACACTCTGTATAATATTTATCTAAAATTTTCCAAGAATATATATACCCATAGATATTTTTTAATTTATTTATTTCTTAATAAGGTAGTAATATTTTTCAATATATTTTCTTTTTGACTTACCCGGTACAGTAACAATAGTTTTTTAAACTAACAAAACCCCTGAGTAAAATTTTTTATCCATATTCTCCGTATTTTTAGTGTTTTTCAATTTTGAGACGTGCCATTTTGAATCCGCCATCTTGGATTAGCCATTCTATATTTCAAATTTTTTGAATTTCGACCTTAGATTCGTCATTAGTGACCACAAGAATCCCTAAGTAAAATGCTTCATTTATATTCCCCGGATTTTAAGTGTTTTTCCATTTTAATACCCGCCATTTTGGATCTGCCATCTTGGATTCGGATTTTTTTAAATTTCGACATCGTGATTGGTGACCCCGAAAATCCTCGAGTAAGAATATTCAGGCCAAAATATCAAGTATCCAAACTTGATAAGATTTTTATTAAAAAAAAACATTAAAATTCGGTAAAACTGAGCGTTCTGCAGCCATTTTTGGAACACTCTAACTCGTATCATGCCACTGTGAGTCGTCTGGTAACCTATTTGTTTATTTTATATCGTTTGACATTTAGTTTAACAAGAGCCAAGAATAGGTCCAACCTGTGATTGTAACTTTATGCGATTTTATCCTTAATAGTTTTAAATAATATGGGTTAAAATCATCTATGGAATTTCCCTTTTCAAAAGACCTAGCTTTGTTTAAAAGAATTTTAAGGTCATTTTTATGGAAATTTTGTGTCTTATTTTCATACGTAGAACACTCTGTATACTAAAAATGTCACGAACTCAATACTAAAACAGATAGTAATACTAAATTACTATAATGGTTTATAAAAATACTAAAATGAATACAAAACATAAACTAAAAAATAAAATCAATTATTTCTAAGCAAGCAAACTCTAAGCTAATTTTTCTCTTCGGCAGGTTGAGGCTGGCAGGGATTTCCAATAATCTGATCCGCAATCCTACTAGCTTCACGTAATCCGCTCAAAAACGCCCCATGAACTGTCGCAGGATAATTCCTAATGGTATGTTCCCCTGCAAAAAACAATCTCGCAGGTCCCGTAGTAACAGATACTCCTTGTGGACTTGGGGGTATAACAGGACTTGCCAACAAATCGTAGTCCGATCCAGACGAACCAACGGCTACAAAACTATAGGAGCCGCGTGACCATGGATCTGCACGCCAACGAGTGACTACTGTTTCTTTTGGTTGAGGGACACCCGATTGGCCAAAAATACCTCGCAAAACTGCAATGCACCTGAAAATTTTAAGAAGAGTACAAATTAGCTTAATTTTATCTTATTATTATTTTATATACTGGATTATTTTCTTAGCAGCTAATAAACAGTTGTGTAACTAGTGCCACAAATCACCCAGATATTTTAAATATGTCTTTAATCTAATAAAAAAAATTAAACTGAAGTGCATTACTAAATAAAGCTTCTATAAAGTATGATGATTAAAAAAATATGAATGGGGTTGATAACAACAGAGCAGGTATTTTGTAAATGTTAAGTGACTGTGGTAATACTTTGTACAGGGTGTATGGAAAATACGTCAACAACATTTTATGATCCTTGGCATTAAAAAAAGGTCAACTAAAGTAAAGTTGGGAGTCTTCGTTTTTTGCAAAATTTGGCCACTATTAGTTTAGAGCTTGTTTAAGGAGATATCAAGAGAAGATGCAGTAAAAAATTGACGCTATCATAAGCTAATTATTTGTTTTTGCGGTCGCTGAACACGATGCAACCATTAGTTTTTCTCTCCAAAGAGAAAAAAATGGAATTTTTTTACTTTTACTGCTTTAAATTTAATGGTTAAAATTTGTATTTATCGAAAAGCTGTAGTCAGGGTTGTAGAAAAATGAAAAAGCTTTAAGATGCAAAAAACCCGGTGTGATTTGGTTAAGATCACCCCAAGATACGAGGGGAGTACTAAAATTGTATAACCAGAAAAACAGACCTCAGTCAAAGGGACCTAGGTGTTTTAACTGCAATAAATATGCACATTTTGCCCCTAACTGTGATCAGAAGGAAGACAAAACCCGCTTTATTTAGCCTGTAGAGTATCCATAATTTTAAGAAATATTAGTCCAGTAACTAAAGACCTGAAAGTACCCAAAGCTGTAAATAAATCTGTACAGTTTTCATTTGTGGCGCAATTCTTGGGTCTTCGCGGATGCTTTCGAGCGAGAAAAAATTTATTACGATTCCAACGTGGGAACCCGCTGAAAATGACCCCTAAAGTCAAAATAAGTTTGTTGCGAATATCTATCTCTATTCTCTCTCTATCTCTATCTTATACAAGGTAGTAGTTATTTAAAAATAACGTCCATGGTGGCACTACCGCGTTGTCTAAAAGGTGCTGTGAAATGCAATATTTGCATGTTTCGTGTTTTGGGACAGCGTTGACGGATCTGGGGAAAAAGAGGGGTTTAAAACATCGGAAAACCCGGCACTCACGGTACTCTGGTACTAAGGAGCATATATGTATATGTATATGTCTAGCATATATTATATATGTATATAAAAATTCCTTCGTGAGATGTCACAAAGATAAAAAAAAATCTGCCAAAATATTCGAATTAGAGAATTTTCGTTAAAACAAAAAATAAAGATTACCTCGAAGTCCACAAAAATGGTCTCTACCATTTTTTTTGCAACACCAATATTTTTCGCAAAAACGGTCATTCCACACTGGATAGATGGGGCTAAACGGCTAAAAAATGCAGATGGGCAAAACAATTTTTTATCAAAACCGTTGATTGAGAATTTTTGGGAAGATACATAAGCTTATGGGAAGTAAAAAGACCGACAAATGTTTTAGCCGCTACGAGCCTAGGGCCATCTGTTTAGGAAAACATAAACTAAATAATGATTTATTGATTTATTTAATGAAATATAAAAAAGATTTCTGTAAAATTTTTATAAACCAACGCGTATGCCTCGTAACCGTAACCTATCAACGAAACGCCGAGGTTGTCAGATGTTGTAATTTTTTTAGTTGGTTGTTCCGTAGTGTCGTGTTGAGTTCGTGCGTTTCGTGTTATTAACGTTTAAATTTGATAATACTAACTTGGAGAGGGGAGAAAGTTTTTATAAAAGAGGGTCATTTAATTTTAAATATGTCTTAAAATAAGCATAGGAAAAAATAAAACGATTTTACAAAATTTCTGTTTCGTCCGGTTAATTCTCGAAGTGTACGGATTTTTTCAAATTTCAGAGAGGCATATTGGTCATAAATTTGCGCAACTCTGCCCCCATTTACTTAACCGACCCTGTATCTCCTGTGGTTACCGAGATCCCCATACTTCGACACGAATTTGTATCATCCTGTAATCCTGTATAAAACAAAAGACTTTAAAAGCCTATGTAAATTTTTAAATTATTATTTAAATTTTAATAAGCAAATAATATTCAGACTTATGACCATTTTTTTTGTTAGATGAGAGCCAAATACTGACAGAAAAATTAATTTCCCAAATTCCTAAAACATATAGGAATATTAAATAAATAGAAATATCATGTATTTTTTGTTTTAAATACTTATTTTACTTCAATACTCCAATAATTATATTTATTTAAATTTAGTTTTGTCATGTTGTATTTATTCGGGGTTTTATTATTAGGTATTTTTTATTACATATTTATATGTTTTGTATATAGTTGTATAGAGAAAATATTTTTAATAAAGAATAAAGTTTTCGTTATTTATAAATTTCAAATTTTTTAATAAATATGTTTTCTTAAACAAAATTTGATTTATAGGAAGAACTAGGTAAATGATGTTGTCGTTAGCATCACTTTTAATTTTTGGACTGTTGGTTTAGTGAGAATAAAGGTAAAGGACTAGTTTCTTTGTGAACCTTTTTATTTTTTGCGACTATTGGGCTAAAAATTGTAGCCTCAATAAAGGGCTTAATAAATACGTCCCAAAAAATAAAAAGATACACAAGGAAACTAGTAATTAGTCCTGTCATCCTTTATTCCCACTAAACCAACAGCTCAAGAAAGAATTACTTTTTAAGACACTGTGCTGTACTGTTAAGGTATGTTAAATCTTTTATCTTAATATTTTTTCTCAAAAATATAGGCACATAGCTATTAAAATCAAAAAGTTAAAGGGGAGTGGACTTTTAGGCGGGTCACCCTATACCTAAAGCTGAACCCAATCAACGGTAAGCATAATTAAAAAAAGCTTTTAAATTTGTCAGTCTTTACTTTTCTTCTCAAACTAAAAATAATTAAATGAGCACACAATAATTATACATGGTTCACTTCCCGTAACGGGTAAGAAATTTCTTTAGATCTGGCAACGCAGCGTGTAGCGACAAAAACCTGATTCTATTTTATGTCTTTAATAAAAATTTTAAAACCCATGCCCCCACTTAAATTCGGTCGTTGTTTACACAAACGCCGTAAATTTTATTGGGGCAGCGCCAATCGATCACGCTTTTTTGGAATCACTCGGCATCAGTGGTCATTCAAAAAGGACGAAAGATGCTATTTGCATTGGTTTAAGAAAGATAGAAATAATTTTTGTCGCGAGCCACGTTTGTTTTCATAGGCATTAGGCATCTTCCCAAAACATAAACTCTACTCAATCAACGTCAAAACGCAAAAAAGATGGTGAAGGAAATTTTCTGGGATCATTAAACACTTAGGTGCTAAGGTCTCATTATGAAAAAGAAATGCTAATAACAAACCATTTTTTCAAGAAATATCAATAAATTAATGAGATACTCTCAAAATACTGTGAAAAAATCTTTGACCGCTTTTTTTAATATTCTAGAAAAATCAGAATGGACTCAAACTCATATGTAATGATAGATACGGGTTTTCCGATTCCGATGAACTTTGAATGATTACAAAATGTACATTATTGCCCGAATAATGGAACAATTTGTCCGCCCGCTTATAAGTGAGTCCATGAAGATAGCGGCATTCTAGCGGTAGAGCGGCAGCTAAAATGAGGGGACTTTTGGGTCCCGTTGTCTCGAAATCTATCGATTTTTCGAAAAGAATTATAAGAACCATTTTTGTAGATTACAAGGCGATTTTTATTTTCTGTCATAACAAAAATTCTCCAGATTGCGTATTTGGCAGATATTAGCATGAAACCCATTTTTCGGGCCTTAAGGGGCCATTTTCAGCCCTTTCCCACCTTTTAATGTTGATAAACTTTTTTTTCGCTCGAAAGCATCCCCGAAGACCTAAGAATTGTGCTACAAGGCAAAACTGTACAGTTTATTTACAGCTTTGTCTCTTTAATTACTGGACTATATTGGGTTTCTCTAAATTTTTAGAAAATAAGCAAATTATTTTAATGTTCTTTAGTATATAGTCAGACATTATGAAATGATGTTTTAGTTGTATAGTTATTGGCTATAAAAGTGTAATTATTTTTTTTAGGTTGTTTTACTTTTTAATATTTTTTGTTGAATAAGCCAGGTTGTCGAGAAAAATATTGTCAATTACCTAAGAATAACTGTCATAAATAAACAATAAGTAAATTTAATTAAAAAAAGTTAAAAACAAAAAAAATACTTCAGCAATGCCACCTTGGTGATGTCCAAGGTGGCATTGGCACTAATTTTATCCCTCAGTTTCGTCAATGTTGTCCAAGTACCAAAACATGCATATATAGCAATTTACTGGTTCTTTTAAAAAACGCCAATTACTATTACCTCTGAACTATCCCTCATTAATTTCTTAGTAATGCCATCCAGAAGGGACCTACAGTTTAATGTTGATTCCGACCACAGCCAATGGTATACGATGTTCACTGGCAATCACCCATCCAATTACTTACTATTCTCGGCGTAATTAAATCTGCTGATCTCACGGTACGTAACCTTATTGGTACTATTTCAGACAACTGGAATCAACATTAGTATCTCATTTTTTTAAAATCACATTACCAATTTTTCTGAAAGATTTCCCTTTTTTACTTGGAAGGAAACTATGGTAAATGCCTGATGGTGACGTTGCTGTTCGGTAATATTTACATGACCGATATCCCAACCAGTAGATTTAAATAGAAAAAAATGCACCAGCCAAATGACCATCACGTTCCCCAAGACTTCGCACTGAGTCCAATTTTACCTTTTAGGTGGTTTTAATAAACACATTTTGTAAAATAACGTTTATTTTACACATTTGCTTAAGTAATGTATCTTTTTTAACTACATTTACGTTTGATGTTTACTTATTGTTTCATTATTAAAGATACAAGATCTTTCAGGTAATAGCTACTATTTTTTAGACAAAATGGCCTACTCAACGTAAAATGTTTAAGATAACTTCTGAGTTCTCAAAATGTTGATGAAAGAGTAAATCAGAACAAATATTTACTGGTGACGTTACTTTTATATACAAAACGATATTAAGGCTATTTTAGAAGAATTGTCACTCGAAACGTATCGCAAGATAGTTTGGCAACAAGACGGAGCGCCGCCCCATGCTGTTCGTCAAGTTGTGCAGTATCTCAATCGCCGATACAATCAGTGGATTGGACGTTATGGCACTATTAGAAGACCACCTAATAGTCCAGATATTACAATTTTGGACACTTTTCTATGGGGTCACTTAAAGAATGTCGTTTATCAAAATGGGAACACAAACACGGAAGATATAGGAGAAAATGGTAAATGAAATTAATCGTCTTAACCAAGAACTTCAAATAATATCGGAGAGCTTAGAAAGGCTAAGGAGGGGTAATAGATCATGTTTCGAAAATAACGAGGGTCATATAGATCATTTAAATTATTCGTTATATTATAATTTTTTGTTATAAGTGTTCTTATTACCACCACATTTTAGCTTGTATTGTATTTTGATTTTTTTGGCTTATTGTAATTTTGCTGCTTGTTTTAGAAATAGATATATCATATCATTTTTAGCATATAATATAATTTTAAACTGTTCTTCTGATGAAAACCTCATTATAAAACTACTCCCAAAAGTAATAAACGTATTTTTATAGTTCTTGACTTTGACAAATAAGCACCTTTGACCTGTGGCAGCCAGATTTTTTAGGTGAAACTATCCTTATAGCATCATGTAGTTTTTAGACAATTGCAACAGAACCACAGGAAATAAATCCAGCAACCCCTATATCACTGAAGTCCTCGTGAAAATCTCTATCTACTGATATAAAAATATACGAGGTATTCCATTTAAAAAATACGTCATTCGTGCTGTAACTCTTTTGTTTTTATTTATTTGAAATGTTTTTTTTTTATTTAAATTATTGAATTCTACGGAAAAAAATACACGAAATGGATATATTCGTTTTTTAAAACAGTACAGGAAAGTTCAAAAATAAAGCCCTGTTTACTTTAAGATGAATAACCCAGTACACGTATTTTCTCGACGCCCTGTATAATATAAAGGTTAATTTATTTTTAACCAATCACTAATCAATTTATTTTAAAAAGTAAAAACTGCTTTTTTTAGGTCTTAATAATTAACAACAATTTACTTGATTTACGCCCTTTAAAATTTTAATTATTCGCATTTATTTATAGCTTAAAATGTCGTCAAATTAATATTTTAAATGTATAACCTTAACTTGGCGTCTATTAAGCGCTACTAATAAATAAAATCTTGATTAACTTATTTTTATTATTTATGGATTGGGCTTAAGTCTCAACACATGAAAATAAGCTGTTAATAGAAGCTGCTAAGCGGATTAGAAATTCTTTAAATTATTCACGGAAAATTAAAGTCAGATAACTGTTGTTTTTTTGTATGATATGTCTATATCTAGAGGAGAATAACCTTATTGTCGAATCAATGGTAATAAATAATTATTTTATTGAAGTACAACGTTAAAATTATGTGATGTAATTTAATTAGTAAACAGATAAAGTTTTGATTATATTGTTTTGTCTTTGCCAGCACATCTCATTGTCTGGTTCTAAACCATAGAAAATTATCCGGGTATTGACAAACATTTCCTTATTTCACATCCAGGTACTTGACAGTAAAACAACGATGTTGGGCATAATTGGTTTCTACGAGGCCCTTGCTTCCCCACAGAATATGTACTTTTAACCTCAGCAAGCTCATTCTGTCAAGTAAAATCCAGATAATTAGTCTAATCATCTTAAAATATCAAGAAACTTTCAGGGTCGTTTTGAATGGCAGGGTTCTCCTTTGGTTCCTGAGAGTTGATAACATGGATAATTCCGCGCCTTAAGGAATCGTAACCCGAAAAAGCTTTAAAACGTTCATTTCACGTATTTAATTTTTAAATACCGAAATAAAAGCCCACGGGTTGATTTATAATTTGTCTTTTAGTAGCTTTAAAATTTAAATGTTTTAAAGCAGTATTGTACTTTTCCATAGGATCCGACTACGTGGATGCTCTGGCGCTTAAGCAGCGCTTAACAGGCGTATTCATTTATCCCAGATGCCCAAGGAAGTTTAAAGGTGTATGGAAGCCCAATGCTATGGCCCATTCGATCAAAAAATGTCCATCCCAGTATGAAAATAACTGTCAGAGTTGGCCCCGCCGATTTTGCGCAATAACGAAATTCCACGAAATACTTTAATGTGTTGCCTACTTACACACTGATAAATCAGCGTGTAGTTAGGCAACACATTATACTTTTATGAGAGCCATATTAGTTTCGATTGTTTTGATTTGTGTGATTATATTTTAGGTTGCAGAAGTTTTTTGGATTGATAAAAACTTTCTTATTTTAGTGATTAGTGTTTATTAAATTGTGACTATAATTTTGTGTTTATTGTTTGTTACTTATAATATCGTAACAAAATGACTAGAGGTTGTATGGTTTTGTCTTGCAAATCTAAGGGTAGCATACCCGGCATTTTTTAATTTAGGTAAGTATTTCTTATATTTAAATTAGGTGCTTCTTATGAGACGTAACGTTAGGTAACCGAATAAATAATAATATATCAATTATGAATAATAGAAAATGAAAATTTAATAGGAAATAGCAGTGAGAAAAGTAAGGCAATTCTAACTATCTTTTAGATAAAATCCACAATGTTTGAGTATTTCTGTGGATTATTAAAAAGAAATAAGATTTACATTTAGGTACTTTTATTTCATTTAATAATTTAGTACATTCTTTTAAAGGGTCAAAATTATTAATTACTGGGCAGACCAGGCAAATTTTAATATATACAGGTCCCTCTAATTAAATAAAAAGAAGTACAATTTTATGTTAAATTTCGTTTTTACTTATTCTGTATTTGTTTAAAATGAAATTAGATTTTTTATTTCTTAAACTTACATTATCAACTTTTTAAGCTCGAGATACTGTAGACACATAATATTTAACGGTTACTGTTACAATGGATACCTAGGTACCAAAGGTTACTAAACATTTTTAACCACTGTTATTCTGTCTCATGAATGTTTGTTATTGGTGAAAAGTATACGCCTAAAAAGCAGTTATAAAAATTTTCACTTTTTAATGTATAACCACAATCTAAGGATTAGAATAAACTCATTTACACTATTTTGCCCTTCTTTTATCACAAAATTGGTGATAAGTACATGAAACTATCATACAATGTTTGAAATGTTGTGTCTTTTTATTTATTTACAAAGATTTTTGGTAAAAATACAAAACTCTCAAAAATATCGACCATTTAAATAGAAGGCTGTAAAGTGGCGCCATCTATTATTTCCATATTATATCAGATGATATAAAATCCAATATTACACAATAATTTTAAATATTCTATGGTAGTATCGTTTAATAACCGACAATTTTGTGCAAAAAATAAAAAAAAACAGTAAATGCCTGAATTTGACATTTGATGATGTCAACTTTATAGATAGTAACAAAGAATTATGGAAGTCCGGCTCTGACTTACTATTCATTGCGCAAACTCCGCGGGGCCAATCCCCCGATTCCCGCTGCCCTGTACGCCTGGACAATTTTGTTTTACAATATTGGGCTTCCATACACCTTTAAACTTCCTTGCAGATGCCGCGTGCGGTGTGGTTAGTTGTGGTTAGTTGAACGATAACGAAGTTCCGCGGAAAGTGGATAACCAAGAGATGCGTGCGGCAAACTAGGTTTAAAAGGAACGCGCGCGGCCCTTTCGGGTGGCAACTTTGCAATGTGGATACCCATCTTGATACTTCAAATATTATGATTTTAAGCCTTTGCTATTTTTTACGTATTTTTCTAATTATCACTGAAATAGAAGCTGGTGCAAAAGAAAAAGGATTTTAAGATTATATTATTATATAAATTCGTTATATTTACAAACTTGAATATATTTTTGCAGAAAATTAAGCTTTATTTTTAAAATAATTTTTTAAAATATCGAAAAAATAACTCCTGATTAATGGGAGGCACAAAAAACCCAAGAGGCTGCGCTGCCTCCGGTAGCAAATCTAAACGGCTCCCAGGATAGAAAAAGAAGAAGAAGAAGAAAAGAAAAACCTCCTGATTACGAAGAGATAAAAAATATCAAATTCATTTGGTTTAATGACAAAAATAAATAAAACAATTTAATGCGGTAGCTGAAGTACAGGGTTATCCAACGAGGACCGAGGGGCTATTTGCGACTCTTTATAGAAAAAAAAATTAAATAGTGAATTTATGTATTTTTTTTAGAATTCTTAACAGCACGTAAGAAAATGGTTTTAATTAATATAAAAAAAGTACGACATAAAATTAACAATTTCTTAATGATACACCTTATTTATTGGTTCCTTTTTAAAAGCGTTTTTTTTATTTTTTTATGCGTTTTAATAGAAATGATTTTATATTCATTTTAGTTGCAATGGAATAATATGAAAAATTGGTGATTTTATTCATGAAACAAAGGAATTTAAAAAACCAATGTCAAAACCAAAGTCAAAAACCAACCAAAACCAAATCACACTATGGTTCTGTACAGGCATTACATTTTGAAATAAAAAATACTCTGAAATTTTGTGAGTTAATTTATTATGGATTAACCTGCAACGTTTTTAGACGTGTTTATTGCCTATTTTTAAGTGTTGTAAAAAATGGTAGGAAGGCTTTTGAAACTCCATTAAATGGCTTAATAAACTATGCAAAGTTTTTATAATTTTTTTTTATAAACAAAGCGAATATTTACACTTACATTTGACACTTGTAATGTAAAATTTAAAAATGTCTATCTCAGAAAAAAATTACTCTAGCAGCTTGAATTTTTACCTCGATATAGTTCAAACACTCGGCAGTAAGCTAGAATTAAGTTATACGGCTACATCTACTTGACCGCAACAGGTAATAGCTATTTATGTATCAAGGGCGTTACTGGGACTATAATGCCCTGAAGGTCGAAATAGATTTCGACCTGATGGGCATTATAGTCCAGTAAAGCCCGTGGTGCATACAATGCTTTAGGTTTTACCGAAAAAATAGTTTTTCAATGACTAATTACATTATTTATTCGCAATATAAAAAATAAGTTGCACCTGTACCTGTATACGTAAGTAGATAATGACTGGTGTTAAGTTTGACTTTGATGTTTCTGTCAGTTAGTCAGTTGGCATTTTTTATTTAAGGATTTGCTCAAAATGGAAGAAATTCCACAAAATATAAGAGAAAAGGCCATAAAAGCGACCGAATATCTTTTGCCAGTTAAATCAAGGCAACAGTATGATCGGGAGTATGGCATATTTGGTATTTGGAAAGATGCGAACGCAATTCTTCAAATAACCGAAAACGTTTTAATGGCATATTTCCGGGAACTGGTAAGTTATTGATTTTATTTTAATACATATGTTTAACAAACTTTATTATTTTTAGTCGGAAAAATACAGTCCGAACTCTCCCTGGACGAAGTATTCCACCCTAAGGTCTACGTTGATGGTCTATGAAAATATAGACATTTCGCAATAGCATCGTCTCATATCTTTTTAAAAGTTAAGTCGAAAGGATACGTCCCAAGAAGTCTAAAGTTTTGGAAGGAGAACAAATATTAAAATTTATTAAGAAGGCTCCCGATGATATCTACTTGGTACACAAAGTCATATTGGTAATGGGTGTTTTTGGAGGTTTAAGACGAGATGAGTTGGTCAAAATGACCATTGATGACATTGAAGATAGAGGAACAGTCTTGGTTATAAAGGTACCAGAAACTAAAACTTCAACTTCAAAAGTTTTACTATCATTGAAGAAGATTTAGGTGCTTTAAATTTAATAAAAAAGTCACAACATTAAGACCAGCTGGAATAAAGGAGCGAAGATTCTTTCTTACCTATAGAAAGGGTCGATGTACAGTACAACCCATTGGAAAAAATACCATGGGAAGCGTCCCAACATTGATCCAAAATTTTTAAAACTGGATAATGCAGAAGCTTACACAGGCCACTGTTTGCGTCACACATCGTCAACTTTACTTGTTGAGGCAGGTGCTTCGTTTGAAACGCTAAAACAACATGGGAAATGGAAAAGCTCTTCAGTAGCTGAAGGATATATAGAAGAAAGTATTTCATCCAAAAACAAAGTAGCCAAAATGATTGCCAATTCAGTTAATTCCGAGGTTAATTCCGTATCGACTATTGAAAATTCTTTAATGGACTGTTCTTCTATACAAAATAGCGTTAGTGCTACCACCCTGCTACCATCACAAAAAACACCGACCATTCTATAGTGGGATCAGCTACATTTTCGGGACATTTCAAAATTTTAATTTTTATTTTGGAAATAAAGTTTAATTTTTAGTATTGTTTAAAGAAAAAATTATTTTGTATAAACTTGATCTTTATTGTGAGAGAAATAAAATTGGATAAGCAATAAAATTTCCATATTAGCGCATTAGGGCATTATAAGCGGGCATTATCATAATGCCCGCTTATAATGCCCTAGGTGTGATAGCAGGTATTATTGCTATCATAACATATTCCGTTTCTAAGGTATTATAGATCAATAATAGATAGGTAAAACATAAAATTATTTTAAAACATTTTTCTCATTTTTTTCAAATATGACCAGTTTAATTTGGAGGTCCCATGTTTTAATATATTCTATATTTAATTCCAGATTAAAAGGAAAACAAAAAAAAGGTTAGTTTTCCATAGAATTGACATGTTCAGGGATTCATTTTTATAACCATAACATTTGACTATTATTTATCTAGCGATTGTGCGAAATTCAGCCGGGTATTTATAATCTACGTAACATCATGAATTTGACATGTTAGGGGTGTAAGCCTGTTGTGTCTGTGTGATGATCGCGTTGTTAAATTTAGCAATGGTCTTAGCAATTGTTAAAAGTTAACAACGGTTTAGAATGTTTAACAAAATGTCAGATTGTGACAGGTTGTCTACTAAAATCATTGAATAACACTGACAATGACGTTTTGTTAAACATTCTAAACCGTTGTTACTTTTAACAATTGC
>JAHBCN010010226.1:0-32449 GCA_019359885.1 Listronotus oregonensis | reverse complement strand
GTTTACTTAAATTGCATTATTTCGACCTAAGGAGTCTGCTATTGCTCTGTGTCCCATTACTTTTGGGACATGTAAACTTATTTAAATTGTATCCAGATTGTTGGGATTTACTAAAAAATAAAATGTATAACAACAAAAAAATGAACTTTGGTTTTATGACAATGGATATATATAGGTACCATTTTTTTAAAAATTGTTATGTCAATATGACAAGATTGGTTGCAGCTTTAGGATTTTCAGAATTTTTTATCTAAAAAGTGAGAGGTGGGCCTAATACCAAATATATACAAGATGCTATTGGGCCCTAGGGAAAAATCGGAAATGTAAAAGCAAATCCCCTATTTGTATTTTTTTCGTGGATTTAATCAAATTTTATCATCAAATCCTAAGGCTTGCAAAATATCTGCATTTCTTTTAAAATTCGAGGCATTTAAAATATTTGTTTTATTTTAGGTTTTTTTTTGTCGTTTTGGGTTATTTTAATTTAAACATGAAATTTTGTTAGATTCACCATTTGTTTTGTCTCCCTAAAAAAGGGCTAAACTTTTTGGTGGAAAGGGGCGACAATATGTAACATTATTTAAAGGAGTAGGTACGTCTTAAAAACAAACCAAAGTTTAGTAAAAACGTGTTGGCTTTTCTAAGACAATGGGTTAGGGAAGAAAGGACAAGTACAAACCTGTGCCTGAAACACATGCTAAGAAAAGAAAAGACAAAATTTATTTTTAAAAAAGTGTTTTTTAGGCCATTAATCGCTGTAAATCAAAGTTATGCGGAATAATGGGAACTTATGTATATATTATATACGTATAAAAATAATTATATATTTTCCAAGTATTACTTTTCCTTTGGCGTGGTAAGTACTTTTTTTACCATTACTTTAAATATTTAAAATTTAGCTTTTTTTATAGTATACAGAAAATATCTCAAGTAGATGTTACTTTGCATAATCCTTCCTAATGTTTTAGAGATGTTATCTATTTTTCGTTTTAAAATAAAGTAAATTTTACTTCTTAAGTAATCCCACTTTCCGTTAAATTTTGGTACGAGACACTCTTGAGTAACATCTTAACCATGAATTTTTGTAAATAATAAAAACACTTTTTATTTAACTATTGTTTATTTTATGAAATACAAAGAAACATAGGACATCTTCATCTTTAGTAAATGAAGAACTTATAATCTAAAATGAACATAAACTAAGCAATACAGAGCGAGGAGAGAGAGAACAATTTATTTTCCCGCTTAATAGTTTAACAGTAAAAAATTAAAAATTATAAATATTAAGTCCGTGACAATTGTGTCAAAAAGAATTTTTATCTGCTTATCCAGATAATGTTAAATAATATACGAGTAGTTTTTCTCAACAGCTATGAAGTGCCAAAAAAGCGCACGTTAAAGTCACTTAGAAAGGTGCATTTACCACATACTGTGTGCAAAGTTTTCCACATAGTTATGTTAAAATTAAAAAATTACAGTCAAATATATTATTGTGAAACATACATACTTTTACCTTTTTACCTTTAGTCGCACAGTGGCATAATACGAGGTAGACTGTTTTCAAAATGGTTACAGAA
This sequence comes from Listronotus oregonensis, assembly GCA_019359885.1. NCBI lineage: Eukaryota > Metazoa > Arthropoda > Insecta > Coleoptera > Curculionidae > Listronotus > Listronotus oregonensis. The sequence continues at coordinate 30,872 of JAHBCN010010226.1, read as the reverse complement.
CGCCCAGTTTCACCGAATTTAAATATTATTTTCTTAATGAAAAGCTCATAAAATTTGGAAAAGATTGTCAAAGCCCTTTTTTGAGAAAATATATTTATTTTTTTTTTAAATTCTGCCCCAATTTAAAAATGTGGCAACTAAAATTTAGAGTCTTTGGGAAAACATATTTTTACTTGATATTTTGGCCTGAATATTATTACTTGGGAGTTTTCGGGGTCACCCATTTTAATTAGAGATTTTCATGGTCACTTATCACGAATCTGAGGTTAAAATTAAAAAAAAAAATAAATCCAATATGGCTCACTCATGATGGCGGATCCAAAATGGTGCGTTTCAAAATTGGAAAACACTAAAAATACGAAGAATATGCTATAAATATTTTCCTATTTACAATATTTATAAAAAAAGTAATAAAAGATATACATTAGAGGGCAGTTGGTTGTAACATATTAAAAAATCGTAAAGGGTTAAAAAAAATATTATAATTGAAAAAAAAATATATAAAATACATCATAGACGTTATTATTGCAATTGAAAAAATATTGATAGGAAAAATATTTATTTATATATAGTTATTAAAAAAAAAAACTCACAATTACTGTACCGTGTGTGTCAAAAAATAATTATATTAAAAAACTTAAAATTTAAAAAGCCTTATTACTACTTAACGTTATATTTAAAAATCTGCAATAAATTATAAAATATGTTTTTTTTTAAATAATACAGTACCACGAACGTTATACAGAGTGTATCAAAAAATATATATACAGTATGTCCACGGAAAAGGTGTTGAAGAGAAAAAACTTTTTTATTTTTAATTTGATCAAAAAAAGCTACTCTTGATAAAAAATTTTGCTACTTCTTAGAGTAAGATTGGGATAGAAACATTTAACATATTTTATACGCGGTGTTCAAAAATTAAAAAAACTTAAAATGGTACAAGAGTAAAGTGCATTTATTTGAGAAGATATGGAAATAACTTACTAGAAAAAGTTGTTCAAAATTAAAAGATAGTTTCTAATACCAATTTTTGAAAAAATCGGCCTACTTTTATTTATTTGTGATTAAATTTATTTTAATATCAATTTAAATTTTTAATATCAATTTTATCAATTTTTTTGCTGTTAAGTAAGCATTTAAAGCTGACGATACTGCGGCTAATGAATTATAAAAGCGAAGTGTCAATAAAGCTTGTCACTCTTACCGCCTACTATTACAATAATGAGTTTTAATTTGGAATTAGTTAATTAATATTAAAATAATTTTTATCACGGATTAATAAAAGTAGGCCGATTTTTTTGAAAATTGATATTAGGCACCATCTTTTACTTTTGAACAACTTTTCCTTGTAACTTATTTCCATATCTACTCAAATAAATCGAAAAAAGTTACTTGTAATAAAAAATTTTGCTACTTCTTAGAGTAAGGTTGGGATAAAAAAATTTAACATATTTTATACGCGGTGTTCAGAAAATTAAAAAAACGTTAAATGGTACAAGAGTAAAGTGCATTTATTTGCAAAGATATGGAAATAAGTTACTAGAAAAAGTTGTTCAAACGTAAAAGGTAGTCTCTAATACCAGTTTCCGAAAAAATCGGCCCACTTTTATTTATTTGTGATTAAAATTTCATTATCAATTAACTAATTTTAAATTTTTGTACTAGTAGGCGTTGATAGTGACAAGCTCTATTGACACTTCGCTTTTATAATTCATTAGCAGCAGTATCGTCAGCTTTAAATGCTTACTTAACAGAAAAAAAATTGTCAATAAATTGATGTTAAAATTTAAATTGATATTAAAATAAATTTAACACAAATAAAAAAAGTAGGCCGATTTTTTCGAAAATTAGTATTAGAGACTACCTTTAATTTTGAACAACTTTTCAATCTTTTTTCATATCTTCTAAATAAATGCCCCTTTACTACCATTTTAAGTTTTTTTAAATTTTTTGCACCGCGTATAAAATATGTTAAATGTTCTATCCCAACTTTCTAAGAAGTAGCAAAATTTTTATCAAAACTTTTTTGATAAAATCAAAAATAAAAAAGTTTTTTCTCTTCAACACCTTTTCCGTGGACATACTGTATATTTTTTTAAATTTATTATGTTTTTTTTTATTCTGTATTATATTTTAACATATTGGTATTAATTGTTCCATAAGATGTATCTACATAAATATTATAAAAATAATAATAAAAACAAAAATCTTACTTTTTTAAATTTTAAATATAATCTTAAAAATTTATTATAATTTTTTATACAACCCGTATAATTTTAATATATATTTCTTGAATTTTCATTAGAATATAATTCCTTTATTAAAATTTTATTTTTTTAAATTTATAGGTAATTAAAATTATTAAAAATTTTGAAGTTAAAAAAAAAATAATAATTTTTTGATGCATCCCGTATATTTGAAATATATATATTTAAAAAAAACTACATAACCATATATACCCCTGACCAATTTTTTTTATAAACGTACATAAAGTTGCTACAACTTTTTTGGAACACTTTGTATAATATTTATCTAAAATTTCCCAAAAATATTTATATTTAACCATATTCTTTAATTTCTTTATTTATTAAAAAGATAGTTATTGACCTTTTAATTTTTTTAGTTTTTTTCAATATATTTTCTTTTTGACTTACCCGGTAAAGTACAGCAGTTTTTTTTTAAACTATAACTTAAAAAAACCCCCGAGTAAGATGTTTATCCATATTTTCCGTATTTTTAGTGTTTTTTAATTTTGAGACGTGCCATTTTGGATCAGCCATCTTGGATTAGCCATTCTATATTTCAAATTTGGATTCGGATTTTTTCAAATTTCGACCTCGTGATTGGTGACCCTGAAAATCCCCGAGTAACAATATTCAGGCCAAAATATCGAGTAAAAATAGGTCTTACCCAAAGTCTTAAAATTTCAGTTGCCACTTTTTCAAATTGGGGCAGAAGTTAAAAAAAAAAAAAAAACTCAAAATGGGCTTTGACAATCTTTTCCAAATTTGATGCGTTCTGTAGCCATTTTTGGAACACTCTAACTCGTATCATGCCATTGTGAGTCGTCTGGTAACATATTTGTTTATTTCATATCGTTTGACATTTAGTTTAACAGGAGCCAAAAATAGGTACAACATGTCATTATAACTTCATGCGATTTTACCCTTAATAGTTTTAAAGAATATGGGTTAAAATCATCTTTAGGATTTCCCTTTTCAAAAGACCTAGCTTTGTTTAAAAGAATTTTAAGGTCATTTTTATGGAAATTTTGTGTCTTATTTTCATACGTAGAACACTCTGTATACTAAAAATGTCACGAACTCAATACTAAAACAGATAGTAATACTAAATTACTATAATGGTTTATAAAAAAACTAAAATGAATACAAAACATAAACTAAAAATAAAATCAATTATTTCTAAGCAACAAACTCTAAGCTAATTTTTCTCTTCGGCGGTTGAGGCTGGCGGGATTTCCAATAATCTGATCCGCAATCCAAAGCTTCACGTAATCCGCTAAAAAAACGCCCATGAACGTCGCAGGATAATTCCTAATGGTATGTTCCCCGCAAAAACAATCTCGCGGTCCCGTAGTAAAATACTCCTTTGGACTTGGGGGTATAACAGGACTTGCCAACAAATCGTAGTCCGATCCAGACGAACCAACGGCTACAAAACTATAGGAGCCGCGTGACCATGGATCTGCACGCCAACGAGTGACTACTGTTTCTTTTGGTTGAGGGACACCCGTTTGGGCCCAAAAAATACCTCGCAAAACTGCAATGCACCTGAAAATTTTAAGAAGAGTACAAATTAGCTTAATTTTATTTATTATTATTTTTTATATACTTGATTATTTTCTTAGCAGCTTATAAACAGTTGTGAAAATAGTGCCACAAATCACCCAGATATTTTTAAAAATGTCTTTAATCTAATAAAAAAAAATTAAACTGAAGTGCATTACTAAATAAAGCTTCTATAAAGTATGATGATTAAAAAAATATGAATGGGGTTGATAACAACAGAGCAGGTATTTTGTAAATGTTAAGTGACTGTGGTAATACTTTGTACAGGGTGTATGGAAAATACGTCAACAACATTTTATGATCCTTGGCATTAAAAAAGGTCAACTAAAAAAGTTGGAGTCTTCGTTTTTGCAAAATTTGGCCACTATTAGTTGAGCTTGTTTAAGGAGATATCAAGAGAAGATGCAGTAAAAAATTGACGCTATCATAGGGTAATTATTGTTTTTGCGGTCCCCTGAACGATGCAACATTAGTTTTTTTTTTTTCTTTTAAAAAGAAAAAAAAAAAAAAAAGGGAAAAAAAAATTTTTTTCTTTTTTCTGCTTTAACTTTAATGTTAAAATTTGTATTTATCGAAAAGCTGTAGTCAGGGTTGTAGAAAAATAAAAACTTTAGGGTGCAAAAAAAACCCCTGTGATTTGTTAAAAATCACCCCAAGATACGAGGGATCCAAAATTGTATAACCAAAAAAACAGACCTCAGTCAGGACTAAAGTTTTTTTCTGCAATAAATATGCACATTTGCCCTAACTTGATCAGAAGAAAGACAAAGAAAGAAGTTCTATAAAATATGATGATTAAAAAAAAATGAATGGGTTGATAACAAAGATAGGTATTTGTGGTAATACTTTGTACAGGGTGTATGGAAATTTCGTCAACAAATTTTATGATCCTTGGCATTAAAAAAGTCAACTAAAAGAAACTTGGGTAATCAAAAACCCCCTTTATTTAGCCTGTAGAGTGTCCATATTTAAGGAAATATTAGCCAGTAACTAAAAAAACCCGAAAGTACCCAAGCTGTAAATAAATCTGTACAGTTTTCATTTGTGGCGCAATTTTGGGTCTTCCGGATGCTTTCGAGCGAGAAAAAATTTATTTTATTCAACTTTGGGGGCCCGCTGAAAATGACCCCTAAAGGTAAAATAAGTTTGTTGCGAATATCTATCTCTATCCTCTCTCTCTATCTCTATCTTATACAAGGTAGTAGTTATTTAAAAATAACGTCCGTGGTGGCACTACCGCGTTGTCTAAAAGGTGCTGTGAAATGCAATATTTGCATGTTTCAGTGCTTGGACAGCGTTGACGGATCTGGGGAAAAAGATGGAGCGCATCGGAAAACCCAGCTCTCGGTACTCTGATAGGAGCATATATGTATATGTATATGTCTAGCATATATTATATATGTATATAAAAAGAAATTCCTTCGTGAGCTGTAAAATTTTATAAACCAACGCGTATGCCTCGTAACCGTAACCTACCAACGAAACGCCGAGGTTGTCAGATGTTGTGTTGTGTATCCCGCTTTTGTAATTTTTTTAGTTGGTTGTTCCGTAGTGTCATTATTTGAGTTCGTGCATTTAAATTTGATAATACTAACTTGGAGGGGAGAAAGTTTTTATAAAAGAGGTCATTTAATTTTAAATATGTCTTAAAATAAGCATAGGAAAAAATAAAAACTATTTTTACAAAATATCTGTTTCGTCCAGTTAATTCTCGAAGTGTACGGATTTTTCAAATTTCAGAGAGGCATATTGGTCATAAATTTGCGCAACTCTGCCCCCATTTACTTAACCGACCCTGTATCTCCTGTGGTTACCCGAGATCCCCATACTTCGACGAATTTTACCTTGTCATCCTGTAATCCTGTATAAAACAAAAAGACTTTAATAGCCTATGTAAATTTTAAATTATTAATTAAATTTTAATAAGCAAATAATATTCAGACTTACTGACCATTTTTTTTGTTAGATGAGAGCCAAATACTAACAGAAAAATTAATTTCCCAAATTCCTAAAACATATAGGAATATTAAATAAATGGAAATATCATGTAGCTTTTTTGTTTTAAATACTTATTTTGCCAATACTCCAATAATTATATTTATTTAAATTCAGTTGTGTCATGTTGTATTTATTCAGAGTTTTTATTATTAGGTATTTTTATTACATATTTATATGTTTTGTATAGAGTTGTATAGAGAAAATATTTTTAATAAAGAATAAAGTTTTCGTTATTTATAAATTTCAAATGTTTTAATAAATATGTTTTCTTAAACAAAATTTGATTTATAGGAAGAACTAGGTAAATGATGTTGTCGTTAGCATCACTTTTAATTTTTGGACTGTTACTAGTGAGAATAAAGGTAAAGGACTAGTTTCTTTGTGAACCTTTTTATTTTTACGACTATTGGGCTAAAATTGTAGCCTCAATAAGGCTTAATAAATACGTCCCAAAATAAAGATACACAAGGAAACTAGTAAATACTCCTGTCATTTTTATTCCCACTAAACCAACAGCTCAAGAAAGAATTACTTTTTTAAGACACTGTGCTGTACTGTTAAGATGTTAAATCTTTTATCTTAATATTTTTCTCAAAAATATAGGCACATAACTATTAAAATCAAAAAGTTAAAAGGGAGTGGACTTTTGGGCGGGTCACCCTATACCTAAAACTGAACCCAATCAACGGTAAACATAATTAAAAAAAGCTTTTAAATTGTGAGTCTTTACTTTTCTTCTCAAACTAAAAATAATTAAATTAAAAATGTATCTTAGGATTACACGAGCACACAATAATTATACATGGTTAACTTCCCGTAAAGGGTAAGAAATTTCTTTAGATCTGGCAACGCAGCGTGTAGCGACAAAAACCTAATTTTATTTTATGCTTTAATAAAATTTTAAAGCCAGGCCACCACTTAAATTCGGCCGTTGTTTACGCAAACGCCGTAAATTTTATTGGGGCAGCGCCAATCGATCACGCTTTTTTGGAATCACTCGGCATCAGTCGTCATTCAAAAAGGACGAAAGATGCTATTTGCATTGGTTTAAGAAAGATGAAATAATTTTTGTCGCGAGCCACGTTTTACTGTTTCCATAGGCGCATTAGGCATCTTCCCAAAACATAAACTCTACTCAATCAACGTCAAAACGCAAAAAAAGATGGTAAAGGAAATTTTCGGGGATCATTAATGCCGGTGCTAAAGGTCTCATTATGAAAAATGCTAATAACAAACCATTTTTTCAAGAAATATCAATAAATTAATGAGATACTCTCAAAATATTGTGAAAAAAATCTTTGACCGCTTTTTTAATATTCTAGAAAAATCAGAATGGACCCAAACTCATATGTAATGATGAATACGGGTTTTCCCATTCCGATGAACTTTGAATGATTAAAAAATGTACATTATTACTTGAATAATGGAACAATTTGTCCGCCCGCTTATAAGTGAGTCCATGAAGATAGCGGCATTCTAGCGGTAGAGCGGCAGCTAAAAATGAGGGGACTTTTTTGGGTCCCGTTGTCTCGAAATCTATACGTTTTTCGAAAAATTATAAGAACCATTTTTGTAGATTACAAGGCGATTTTTATTTTCTGTGCAACAAAAATTCTCCAGATTGCGTATTTGGCAGATATTAGCATGAAACCCATTTTCGAGGCCATAAGGGGCCCTTTTTGTACTTCCCACCTGTTAATGTTGATAAACTTTTTTTCGCTCGAAAGCATCCCCGAAGGCCTAAGAATTGCGCTACAAGGCAAAACTGTACAGTTTATTTACAGCTTTGTCCTCTTTAATTACTGGACTATATTGGGTTTCTCTAAATTTTTAGAAAATAAACCAAACTATTTTAATGTTCTTTAGTATATAGTCGAACATTATAAAATAATGTTTTTAGTGGTATAGTTATTGGCTATAAAAGTGTAATATTTTTTTTTAACTTGTTTTACTTTTTAATATTTTTTGTTAAATAAGCCAGGTTGTCGAGAAAAATATTGTCAATTACCTAGGAATATCAATTAACTGTAATAAATAAACAATAAGTAAATTTAATTAAAAAAAAGTTAAAAACAAAAAAAATACTTCAGCAATGCCACCTTGGTGATGTTTAACCAATTTTATCCCCCAGTTTCGTCAATGTTGTCCAAGTACCGAAACATGCATATATTGCATTTTATACTGGTTCTTTTAAAAAACACCAATTACTATTACCTCTGAACTATCCCTTATTAATTTCTTAGTAATATTAGTAAAGGGACCAACAGTTTAATGTAGATTCCGACCACAGCCAATGGTACGATGTTCACTAGCAGTCGCCCATCACATTACTTACTATTCTCGGCGTAATTAACTCTGTTGATCTCACGGTACGTAACCTTATTGAGCTATTTCAGACAACTGGAATCAACATCAATGTCTCATTTTTTAAAAATCACATTACCAATTTTTCTGAAAGATTTCCCTTTTTTACTTGGAAGGAAACTATGGTAAATGCCTGATGGTGACGTTGCTGTTCGGTAATATTTACATGACCGATATCCCAACCAGTAGATTTAAAAGAGAAAAAAGCACAATTTCACTTTTTAGGTGGTTTTAATAAACACATTTTGTAAATTAACGTTTATTTTACACATTTGCTTAAGTAATGAATCTTTTTTAACTACTTGTTTACTTATTGTTTCATTATTAAAGATACAAGATCTTTCAGGTAATAGCTACTATTTTTTAGGCAAAATGGATTACTCAACGTAATAATGTTTAGATAAATTCTGAGTTCTCAAAATGTTGATGAAAGAGTAAATCAGAACAAATATTTACTAGTGACACGTTACTTTTATATACAAAACGATATTAAGGCCATTTTAAGAAGAATTGTCACGCTGAAAACCCGTATCGCAAGATAGTTTGGCAGACGGAGCGCCGCCCCCATGCTGTTCGTCAAGTTTATTGCAGTATCTCAATCGCCGATACAATCAGTGGATTGGACGTTATGGCACTATTAGAAGGCCACCTAATAGTCCAGATATTACAATTTTGGACACTTTTCTATGGGGTCACTTAAAGAATGTCGTTTATCAAAATGGGAACACACACAATGGTAAACGACATTATTCAAGTGACCCCCACCAGTAAAGTGTCAAAATTGTAATATCTGGTTCTATTAGGTGGCCATCTAATAGTGCCATAACGTCCAATCTACTGATTGTATCGGCGATTGAGATACTGCACAACTTTACGAACAGCATGGGGCGGCGCTTCGTCTTTTTTTTATAAATTATCTTGCGATACGTAGCTCGAGGAACTAATACAAAGTCCCTTAATGTCGTTTATAAGAAGATTAAGGTATCTTTCTCCAGTCAAGGATCCCTCATGGTCCGAAAAATCTATTGTTAAGCACACTACACCAGACATGAAGAGAAGACCTCCGTTGGTATTTAATCTCTTGAAATTTCCTGGGATTTTGTCTTGCCCAGCTGTGCGTATTGCGTCAGTTAAACATTTCCAATGTAGTCAAAAAATCGTTTGAAACAGGGTAGGATCGTTATCTTGTTTATGGATTAAAATTTGGGAAACAAATTGAAAGCAAAGTTCCTTTTGTTCACGTGTTAAATGCTGCACTGGAAGAACGTGATATGGAAGATACTTAAAATATTTCAGTGTTCTGTGAACCGTAACATAGGTTACTCTTCTTCTTGCAGCATACCTCAAGTCTCTAACTGCGTCAGTAATTGACTTTATGGGATACAAAGGAAAATAATTTGGAATAGCTCGATCACGGTCTCTTTTCCTCATTGTAGTCCCTTTTTTTAATATGTAACGATTTTGTTTCTTCGAATAAGACCTTCAGTTTTAAAATCGTTTTTACTGATATATTTCGGTGGAAATTTGCAACATCTCTTCGTTCTGTTTCCCTGGGGTTTTCTCCATATTTATAATAAGGAGTTATAATTTGAAGCCGTTCTTTTGATGAAAACCTCATTATAAAACTACTCCAAAAAGTAATAAACGAATTTTTAAAATTCTTGACTTTGCCAAATAAGCACCTGTGACCTGTGGCAGCCAGGTTTTTTCAGGTGAAACTATCCTTATAGTATCATGCAGTTTTTAGACAATTGCAGCAGAACCGCAGGAAATATACCCAGCAATCTCTATATCACCGAATTCCTCGTGAAAATCTCTATCTATTGATATAAAAATATACGGGGTATTCCATTTAAAAAATACGTTATTTGTGCTGTAATTTTTTTTTTTGTTTTTATTTAAAATGTTTTTTTTAATTAGATTATTGAATTCTACGGAAAAAATACACGAAATGGATAAATTCGTTTTTTAAAAAAGTACAGGAAAGTTCAATAATAAAGCCCTGTTTACTTTAAAATGAATAACCCTGTAGGGGAGAGTCGTGATACTTGATCCCCTAGGACACTTGATCCCAATTTAAATTTACCGCCGTTTATGGATTTAGGACCTTCCGGTTGCGCGCGGTGTCTTTTCATAATGGTAACAATGCCACAAACCACTTGTTTGCATTGACTAGCATTTTGCAACGAAATTCTGTGTTTTGGTGATTTTTATGTGTTAAACTTTTTACGTGGTAAGTAAATATTGACTTTTTTGTCAATTAATATTGGAAAATATTCAGTTTTGTTTTTCGCGAGTCTGTATATTTGTAGCTTATTTTGCACGGTCTGTACGACTCTAAATTATTTTTTTTTTTTTCGAATTTTTGTTTACCTACATGATCATTGTCTTTTGGAGACTTGATCCCTTGTTTTGTTAGGATACTTGATCCTAGGATCATGTCTCCCTTTATTTTTAAATAAATTAAAAGTATACTAAAATAAAGTGTGCGGTCTTATTACAGATGCCTAGAAAGTACAAAAAGAAAGGAAGGCGCTACTTCTAGGGTTACCCCTGATCTGAAAATCTGAAAGCAACAATAGAAGCAGTCAAAGCAGGTGGTAGTTATAAAGGAACTGCAAATCATTTAGAGTTCCTCTTATGACGCTGAAGCGGTTAGTTAGAAGTGGCAGCGATACAATCCCAGGTTATAAAAGGCTCAGATCTTCAGTGTTCCGACGAAGAAAAAGAACTTACCGAAGTATCTTTTAACTGCTTCGCAACTATATTATGGGTTGACCATCAGTGCGGCTACGCAAACTGGCCTTTCGGATTAGCAAAAAAACAACAAAAATTTCCTAAATCTTGGGAAACAAATGAAACAGCAGGAAAAGAATGGGCTAGAGGTTTTATTGAGAAAGCAGCGTACTGTCTCTACGTACTCAGAACCAACTAGCTTAAGTAGAAGCACAGCTTTCAATCGTCATACCGTTGGGGGAGTTTTTCAAAATTTTTAAAAAGGTATATGAGACTATCAATTTAGCCCTTCAAGAATATGGAATGTAGATGAAACAGGGCTAACGACGGTTCACCAACCAGGAAAATTATCACTGGAAAGGGCGTTAAACAAGTAGGTAAAATGACATCTGCTGAAAGAGAACTAGTTACTGTATGTTCTGCTATTAGTGCTTCGGGTAACCATATTCCTCCGTTTATGATTTTCCTAGGGTTATGGCAGGATCGAATGATAGATGTCGCACCAGCGGGTACAAAGGAACCACAAATCCTAGTGGTTGGATGACAACACCAAACTTTAAAAAATTTTTTTAGTCCATTTCTGTGAACACCCATCCAGCCCCCCTGAATAACAAGACTTTGTTATCATGGATAACCATGACAGCCATATATCTGTGGATAGTTTAACGTATGCCAAGGAAAACGGAATTGTGCTTCTACAATACCTCCACACACATCGCACAAACTCCAGCCATTGGATAGAGCTGTGTTCGGACCCTAAAAGCATATTATAATGTGGCATCTGCAGAGTGGATGACAATTCATCCTGCAGAGCAAAAAAAATTTATGACATTGCGGGGTTGTTGGGAAATGCCTACCCTAAAGCAATGAGTCCTACAAATATTATAAGCGGCTTCAGAGTAACAGGCATTTGGCCACTAAACTCGACAATTTTCACAGATGATGAATTTTAACCAGTTATGTAACAGATCGCCCAAACCCAACGAATGTTGAAGCTCCTGAAACAGCAAAATATTTAACCCTATCCCTCAACATCTGAGGCATGTGTTGCAACAACTCCAAAGCAAGTGGTGGGAATGAGGTTGGTACTAATTTTTCACCTAAAGACATTTTACCATTTCCCAAGCTCGTCCACGGTTTCAATTTGGCGAAGGTGGTCAAAAAAACGTGCCAAAAGCAGAAATTTTAACTGAAACTCCAGAGAAGGCAAAAATAGAAAAAAGAATTTAGACAGAGGGAAGAGAAGAAATCCAAAAATTAGTTAAGAAGCAAAAAAAAAAAGTAGAAGCTGTTAAAAAGAAGGTGCTAATGAGCTCCAGTGATGAAGACTCAGATCAGCTAAGCTTTCGCGACAGTTCTAGTGATTCTAATTTCTTAGGACAATCATCTGAATCAGAAACTGAAGAGATTGTGACTGCAAATACAAATTTACATTTCAATGACTTCGTCATTGTTAAATTTTCAACTAAAAGAACAATCAAGTATTTTATTGGAAAAATTGAAGGGCTCAGAAAAATGAAATTGAATAAATTTTTTAAGGAAAAAGATGAAGATTCCAGTTCTTTTTCCCTGAAATTCCCGACAAAGCTTTGTCCAACGAGAAGACTGCATTGTAAAATTGCCTAAGCCAAAATTGGTTTCAGGTACAATTCGCACCGCAAGTGTATTGAGCTTTCCCCTTTTGTTTTGCGGGAAAAATTTTTTTAATACTATGTAGGTTTTAAATAAATGTTTTTCCATGTTTAATGCGTTTTTATATTTAACAGTTCTAATTTAAAGTGTGATCATGTCTCCTAACCAGTTATAATCAAGTGTCCTTACCAGTTGGGAGAGTTGAACCTCATGTTTAAGAATGCAAAAATTGAAAATATATAGTTACCCTTGATGTACCGCAACTTATTTTTTGTACAATAATATTCAGCCCAAAAAACACATACCAAATTACCTAATAACAAAAATAAAAATAAACCAGTATTGATTTTTATTTAAAAAAAAACAAAGTAAAGGGGTCAAGTATCACGACTCTCCCCCCACCCGTATTTTCGCCCTGTATAATATAAAGTTTAATTTGTTTTTCAATCACTAACCAATCTATTTTAAAAAGTAAAAACTGTTTTTTTAGGTCTTAATAATTAAAACAATTTTCTTGATTTACGCCCCTTAAAATTTTAATTATTCGCATTTATTTATAGCTTAAAACGTCGTCAAATTAATATTTTAAATGTATAACCTTAACTTGGGGCTATTAAGCGCTAGTAATAAATAAAATCTTGATTAACTTATTTTTATTATTTATGGATTGGGCTTAAGTCTCAACACATGAAAATAAACTGTTAATAGAAGCTGCTAAGCGGATTAGAAATTTTATTATTCACGGAAAATTAAAGTCAGATAACTGTTGTTTTTGTATGATATGTCTATATCTAGAGGAGAATAACCTTATTGTCGAGTCAATGGTAATAAATAATTATTTCATTGAAGTACAACGTCAAAAGAATGTACTGTAATTTAATTGGTAAACAGATAATAGATAATGTTTTGATTATATTGTTTTGTCTTTGCCAGCACATCTCATTGTCTGGTTCTAAGCCATAGAAAATTATCCGGGTATCGACAAACATTTCCTTACTTCACATCCAGGTACTTGACAGTAAAACAACGATGTTGGGCATAATTGGTTTCTACGAGGCCCTTGCTTCCCCACAGAATATGTACTTTTAACCCCCAGCAAGCTCATTCTGTAAAAGAAAAATCCAGATAATTAGTCTAATCATCTTAAAATATAAAAAGGAAACTTTCGGGGTTTCGTTTTGAATGGAGGGGTTCTCCTTCGGTTCCTGAGAGTTGATAACACAGATAAACTCCGCGCCTTAAGGAATCGTAACCCGAAAAAGCTTTAAAACGTTCATTTCACGTATTTAATTTTTAAATACCAAAGTAAAAGTCCAGGGGTTGATTTATTATTTGTCTTTTAGTAGCTTTAAAATTTAAATGTTTTAAAGCAGTATTGCAATTATCCATAGGATCCGACTAAGTGGATGCTCTGGCGCTTAAGCAGCGCTTAACAGGCGTATTCATTTATCCCAGATGCCCAAGGAAGTTCAAAGGTGTATGGAAGCCCAATGTTATGGCCCATTCGATCAAAAAATGTCCATCCCAGTATAAAAATAACTGTCAGAGTTGGCCCCGCCGTTTTTTTGCGCAATAACGAAATTCCACGAAATACTTTAATGTGTTGCCTACTTACACACTGATAAATCAGCGTGTAGTTAGGCAACACATTATACTTTTATGAGAGCCATATTAGTTTCGATTGTTTTGCTTTGTGTGATTATATTTTAGGTTGCAGAAGTTTTTTGGATTGATAAAAACTTTCTTATTTTAGTGATTAGTGTTTATTAAATTGTGACTATAATTTTGTGTTTATTGTTTGTTACTTATAATATCGTAACAAAATGACTAGAGGTTGTATGGTTTTGTCTTGCAAATCTAAGGGTAGCATACCCGGCATTTTTTAATTTAGGTAAGTATTTCTTATATTTAAATTAGGTGCTTCTTATGAGACGTAATGTTAGGTAACCGAATAAATAATAATATATCAATTATGAATAATAGAAAATGAAAATTTAGTAGGAAATAGCAGTGAGAAAAGTAAGGCAATTCTAACTATCTTTTAGATGATTTCCACAATGTTTGAGTATTTCTATGGATAATTAAAAAGAAATAAGGTTTACATTTAGGTACTTTTATTTCATTTAATAATTTAGTACATTCTTTTAAAGGTTAAAAGTATTAATTACTGGGCAGACCAGGCAAATTTTAATATATACAGGTCCCTCCAATAAATAAAAAGAAGTACAATTTTATGTTAAAGTTCATTTTACTTTTTCTGTATTTGTTTAAAAAGAAATTAGATTTTTATTTCTTAAACTTACATTATCAACTCTTTAAGCTCGAGATACTGTAGACACATAATATTTAACGGTTACTGTCACAATGGATACCTAGGTCCCAAAGGGGTACTAAACATTTTTAACCACTGTTATTCTGTCTCATGAATGTTTGTTATTGGTGAAAAGTATACGCCTAAAAAGCAGTTATAAATTTTCACTTTTTAATGTACAACCACAATCTAAGGATTGATTAAACTCATTTACACTATCTTGCCCTTCTTTTATCACAAAATTGGTGATAAGTACATAAACTATCATACAATGTTTGAAATGTTGTTTCTTTTTATTTATTTACAAAGATTTTTGGTAAAAATACAAAACTCTCACAAATATCGACCATTTAAATAGAAGGCTGTAAAGTGGCGTCATCTATTCTTTCCATATTATATCAGATGAATTAAAATCAATATTACACAATAATTTTAAATATTCTATGGTAGTATCGTTTAATAACCGACAATTTTGTGCAAAAAATAAAAAAAAACAGTAAATGCTTGAATTTGACATTTGATGATGTCAACTTTATAGATAGTAACAAAGAATTATGGAAGTCCGGCTCTGACCTACTATTCATTGCGCAAACTCCGCGGGGCCAATCCCCGATTCCCGCTGCCCTGCACGCCTGGACAAATTTGTTTTACAATATTGGGCTTCCATACACCTTTAAATCTTTTTTTGAGAGATGCCTGCGGCAAACTAGGTTAAAAAGGCACGCGCTCGGCCCTTTCGGGTGGCAACTTTGCAATGTGGATACCCATCTTGATACTTCAGATATTGTGATTTTAAGCCTTTGCTATTTTTTACGTACTTTTCTAATTATAACTGAAACAGAAGCTGGTGCAAAAGAAAAAGGATTTTAAGATTATATTATTATATAAATTCGTTATATTTACAAACTTGAATATATTTTTGCAGAAAATTAAGCTTTATTTTTAAAATAATTTTTTAAAACATCGAAAAAATAACTCCTGATTAATGGGAGGCACAAAAAACCCAAGAGGCTGCGCTGCCTCCGGTAGCAAATCTAAACGGCTCCCAGGAAAGAAAAAGAAGAAGAAGAAGAAAAAGAAAAACCTCCTGATTACGAAGAGATAAAAAATATCAAATTCATTTGGTTTAATGACAAAAATAAATAAAACAATTTAATGCGGTAGCTGAAGTACAGGGTTATCCAACGAGGACTGAGGGGCTATTTGCGACTTTCTTTATAGAAAAAAAAAATTAAATAGTGATTTTATGTATTTTTTTTAGAATTCTTAACAGCACGTAAGAAAATGGTTTTAATTAAAATAAAAAAGTACACTTAATATTTTCTTAATGAGACACCTTATTTATTGGTTCATTTTTAAAAGCGTCTTTTTTATTTTTTTTATGCGTTTCAATAAAAATGATTTTATATTCATTTTAGTTGCAATGGAATAATATGAAAAATTGGTGATTTTATTCATGAAACAAAAATTTAAAAAACCAATGTCAAAACCAAAGCCAAAAACCAACCAAAACCAAATCACACTATGGTTCTGTACAGGCATTACATTTTGAAATAAAAATACCTAAAATTTTGTGAGTTAATTTATTATGGATTACCCTGCAACTTTTTTAGACGTGTCTATTGCCTATTTTTAAGTGTTGTAAAAAATGGTAGGAAGGCTTTTGAAACTCCATTAAAGGGTCTAATAAACTAACAAAGTTTTATATATATATCTATAATATAGAATATTATATCAGAAAATGATCCACAGAATCCAAATTCAGGAAAAACATACACGGTGTTTCATTGAAAAAATCAAAATTGATGTAGTTTCCGGTCAAACCGGAAGTGATAGGCACATGTTATAATATCCAAAATAGGCATCCTATAATATAAAATGTCATTCTAAAATTTAAAAGCTATATGTTCTCATTCAAGAAAATAAAGGGCTGAGTAGTGAATTCGTTGTCACCCGGTATATATATATATATATATATATATATATATATATATATATATATATATATATATATATATATATATATATATATATATATATATAAATATATTTCAAATATGACCAGTTTAATTTGTAGGTCCCATGTTTTAATATATTCTATATTTAATTTCAGATTAAAAGGAAAACAAAAAAAAGGTTATTTTTCCATAGAATTGACATGTTCAGGGCATCATTTTTATAACCATAACATTTGACTATTATTTATCTAGCTTGCACATTGATGAAAAATTCAGTTACGGCCGGGATATCGCGTTAAATTTAGCAATGGACTTAGCAATTGTTAAAAGTTAACAACCGGTTTTAGAATGTTTAACAAAATGTCAGATTTTGACAGGTTGTCTACTAAAATCATTGAATAACAGTGACAATGACGTTTTGTTAAACATTCTAAACCGTTGTTAACTTTTAACAATTGCTAAGTCCATTGCTAAATTTAACAACGCGATCATCACTCGGCCGTAGTGTATTAAATTCCATTTTAAATTATTATAAGTTAATTTAAAAAAAAGGTTTATTCGCTAATTTCCTATACATCATATATCATGCATGCCATATCAAAAACGCCCAAATTCTTAAAATTTTTAAAGATAAAAAAGTTGTAGGTTACGCCAAAATGAATCCACCCACGAAGTTTCAGAGGAGTATTTTTTATGTCAAAATTTAAAGCCGAGACCGATACCTACTAACACCTTTGGGTAAATGATATGCAGTTATGCATATCAACAGACAGTTGGCAGAAGGAATCAATCCGAAATACTTTATCCAAAGATGTTTTGTAAGAGGAAATACCTTTATGGAAAAGAAATACCTAATAAAATAATCTATCAAATCATTTCTTATTTTTTGTAGTTTCATTAAATATTTTCAAATTATATAGTGAAGTATACTTAATTATTTTACTGTTTCCATTTAAATTGTAAAACCAAACAATGAAAATTTAATAACCTTAACGCCTATGATAGCTATAAAACCAGTTTTCTTCAAGGAAGTTTAAAGGTGTATGGAAGCCCAATACTGTAGAACAAAATTGCCAGGCGTGCAGGGCAGCGGGAATAGGGAGTTGGCCCCGCGGAATTTGCGCAATGAATAGTAGGTCAGGGCCGGATTTCCATAATTCTTTGTTACTATCAATAAAATTGACATCATCTAATGTCAAATTCCAACATTCACTGTTTTTTTATTTTTTGCACAAAATTGTTGGTTATTAAAGGATACTACTATAAAATATTTAAAATTATTGTGTAATATTAGATTTTATATCATCTGATATAATATGGAAAGAATAGATGGCGCCACTTTACTGCCTTCTATTTAAATGGTCGATATTTTTGGAAGTTTTGTATTTTTACCAAAAATCTTTGTAAATAAATAAAAACACGATTTTTTAGTAGAGTATTATGTACTTATCACCAATTTTGTG
This sequence comes from Listronotus oregonensis, assembly GCA_019359885.1. Lineage (NCBI taxonomy): Eukaryota > Metazoa > Arthropoda > Insecta > Coleoptera > Curculionidae > Listronotus > Listronotus oregonensis. The sequence continues at coordinate 12,601 of JAHBCN010010226.1, read as the reverse complement.
ATAAAAGAAGGGCAAGATAGATTTTATAACTGCTTTTTAGGCATATACTTTTCGCTAATAACAAACATTCATGAGACAGAATAACAGTGGTTAAAAATGTTTAGTAACCTTTGGTACCTGAGTATCCATTGTAACAGTATCCGTTAAATATTATGTGTGTACAGTATGTCGAGCTTAAAAAGTTGATAATGCAAGATTAAGAAACCAAAAATCTAATTTATTTTGAAACAAATGGTATTGTCTCGAAAGTTGCCTCCTCTCCGATTTTGATCAAATTTAGTATACAGGGGTATTTTGGGGCGCTGATTACAAATCTGAAAAATATCTTTGGCAACGTTTCGTTTCGAGATCTTCATCATCAAAGTTGAAAATTAAACTAACCTCATTTTCACTATATTCTCCCTTCTTTTTGTACACAATTCTTAATTTTTACACTAAAGTGGCACACGATATTTTATAAACACCTTTTAAAACCTTGTATTTTTATTTATTTACATCTTTTTTCCATTAAATTGCGAACTTTTAAGTTCAAAGGCAGCAGCCATATTTGCTTAAAAAATAAAAGTGTAAAAAAGGTGTAAAATAAACATAAAAAAGTTTTTAAAAAGGTGTTTGTGAAATATTGTGTGCCAATTTAGTGTAAAAATCAAGAATTTTGTGCAAAAAGAAGGAGGAATAGTGTAAATAAGGTTAGTTTGATTTTCAATTTTGATGATGAATATCTCGAAAACGAAACATTGCCGAATTTTTTTTAGATTTGTAATCAGCGCCCCAAAAAACCGTACCAAAATTGTACTTCCTTTCATTCAATTAGAGGACCTGTATATATTAAAATTTGCCTGGTCTGCCCAGTAATCAATAATTTTGATCCTTTAAAAAGTGTCTAAATTATTAAATGAAATAAAAGTACCTAAATTAAACCTTATTTCTTTTTAATAATCCAAGAAATAACAAACATTGTGGAAATCATCTAAAAGATAGTTAAGATTGCCTTACTTTTCTCACTAATATTTCCTATGAAATTTTCATTTTCTATTATTCATAATTGATATATTATTATTTATTCGGTTACCTAACGTTACGTCTTATAAGAAGCACCTAATTTAAATATAAAAAATAATTACCTAAAGTTAAAAAGACGGGTATGTTACCCTTGGATTTGCAAGACAAAACCATACAACCTCTAGTCATTTTGTTACGATATTATAAGTAACAAACAATAAACACAAAATTATAGTCACAATTTAATAAACACTAATCACTAAAATAAGAAGGTTTTGATCAATCCAAAAAACGGTACTCCGGCTCTCATAAAATTATAATGTGTTGGCTAACTTCACACTGATTTATCAGTGTGTAAGTAGGCAGCACATTAAATTATTTCGTGGAATTTTGTTATTGCCCAGAATCGGCGGGGCCAACTCTGACAGTTATTTTCATACTGGGCTGGACATTTTTTGATCGAATGGGCCATAGCATTGGCTTCCATACACCTTTAAACTTCCTTGGTTTTCTTTAATAAACTAGATAAAAACATTTTTTACCTTCCAACTATAACATCATCAGTAACATTCTCCATTATTGCAGCAGCTTCTCCAGCGACCAATGCCAGCAATACCGGAGCCTTGTATAAATTCCAGAACAAAAACAATTCTCCTCTACTAGCGGTAGTACTGCCTACATGTCCGAATAGGTTAGCCTGGGGATTCCAAAATATACGCTCGAAACACAGAACGACTTTGTTCAGGTTTCCGAACCCCAATCTTTGAATCGCCGAAGTTTTCCAGTCGGGCAATGGAGGAGAGAACTGGACAGTATTAAGTTGACCACCGGAAGGAGTTGCGCTTAGCTTAAGGACTCCAAGAGGGAGGGTACATAACACAACATCAGCTAAAAAATAAATAAAAATGTAAATAATATAACTTTTATCAAAGCTCTAAATTGTTTGATTTAGAACATTAATAAATAAACACATACAAATTTGTATTCTGTTTAGATTTTTTAACCCCTTTTTTTGCTGCTGTTTCAGTTAATTTACGATTTTTGTTTCTAGATTTGACTAAATAGGAAAATTCGTGATAAAATACTAACTTTTTTAAATATTTAAAAAAAGCAAGTATCAAAAATATGCTATTAATTAAAACTTTGCATTTTAAAACTATAATTTATAAATTCCCAATTTATTTGACCTAGGTTGTCATTATCTACATTAAAAAAAAAAGATTCTATAAAATAATAATTTTAACAAGTAGGTTTGAGGTACTAAAAAATATGTTAAATATGAAACAATATCAGACATAACAATAATGAATTGTGGTAAATAAATTAAAAAATTAATATAAGGAATTCTAATATGAAATGGTGGAAGTTTTTAAATTGTTTTATCTACAATTTACATTTTATTTAGCTGTAACAAAGAGGTCTTAACTGCTTCTATTTTTTCAGAATTAGAGTTGCACAAAATATGTAATCTAAAGTAATTGAAAAAGGTATTAAATTTAAAAGATAACACAAATAAAATAAAATTGAAAACCGGCCTAAACAAACAAGAAGTTTACAGTTTAAAAAGAAATCACATTTAAAAACCAAAATTTTTGACAAAAATAACTTCTTAAAGACCTTTTTATACTTACCACGATATGTATTGGTGGTCTGCGGATTTCTTGGATTATAAACAGTAACTTCCACCCCCTGATTGTTGTACTCCACTTTTCTTACTGCAGCATTAAGCTTGATATCTAGTCCTTCGGCTAACGCTACCGGCACACAAGAATAGCCATTACGAACTAAAACAAAAAAATACTTTAGACTAAAGACGTATAAGAATATAAAAGCTTTTATTTACATTAAAACTGTTTAACAAAAACCACACAATGCAATTATTATTCCCTAAAGGATACCTGGCAACACTTCACCAATACCAATGTTGCCAAATGTAGTCTTTCTGACGGAGAATAATGGCGAAGCTTATCGCTGCTTTATTAAGTTTTTTAACGATACGAAATTTAACCCATAAATGTATTCTTTAGATAAAAAAACAGTTTACTTGTGTTTATTAACAAAAGGAAAAATTCCAAGACTTAATAAAAAGGTTTTTTTTAATGTAAATAAAAATTAAAACGTTAAAACGCTTTCAACCTTTTAAATTAGATTTTTAAGTTACTTTAGGGTAGTTGCACTGTGAAGCTGTACAAACTGAATTATTTTTAATTTAAATTTTGTAATAATTTACTTTTTACTCCTTTTATCGATTGGAACACTTTCTTAGATTATTTTGTGTAATGATCTAAAATTTGACATTTATACTTAGACCAAGCCTTATCTGTTTTTGGTTGAATATATAATGTGGCTGGTATGTTTTTGCTGAAAACCTTATCTAAAGATGTATAGAATCAGAATTGAGATATTGTCCCTCTCAGAAAGGTCTGGAAAATTTGTGTAAGTTTAAAAAAAATCACTTAATACCTTAATCGCTTATAGTTATAACTTTGTAAGTATTGGTCGTAGAGGAAGACTATAGAAAAAAAATCATAATTATATTTCCTATAAGATACAATTGGTTAGAAATTGCAAAATGCATTACACTTGTTGCAAAAAATAAGATAGAAAAAGCGTAGAATTTTTCGTTATTTTTTTGGTTTATACAGATTAGTATAATGACCTCCCTATTTGACCAAAAAGAACATTATACCATGGTATATCATCACGGTAAATTTTATTAAATTTGGTTTGATAGTTTCTAAAAACTAACTTTGCAAGCACATTTCATTTAAAAAATATTGTCAATTTTGCAAAGTAGACACATAATAATAAACTTAGACATTTAATTTTTTTACATATGCTAGCGACCTCAAGCTTCTTTGAATATATCGAAATCGTTAACCGGTCGATTGGTTGCCAAGATCACCGTCCAAGTATTGGACGGTGCCAAGTTACAGGCTGCCAATCTAGACCGGGCTTTAAGGGAAATCCATAAACTATAACAAATGTTACCGTCTTGTACATGGTTAATATGGATTTCTTGTCGTATTTTTATTCATAATTTACTAATATGATGATTTTAGAGCAAAAAATATGTATTTTTTATTTGTTTAAACAAAAATTGTTTATATAATTATATTTTACTAATAAGATAATTTTAGAGAAAAAACACGACATTGTAAAAGTGTTTTTTTTTTATTTTTTAACAAACAAAGCCAGAAAAACGGTAAAATATCACAACATTGTGAAAGACATAATTTACAGTTTAATATGTTCATCACACCGTGGGTGTAATGGTATGGGGATGTCATCGAATAAAGCAAGATACCTTTAGTCTTTATTGAAGGTAACATGTCGTCCTTTCGGTACATTCAAGAAGCATACAAACCACGTGTCCTTCTATATCTTGAGAAGACCATAAACTCCCACCAGCCGACCATATTTTTTGAGAAGAAGACGCAAGACCACATTAACCGCTTATCATGTTCCCCAAGATCGTCCAATAGCTCTTCGATTGAACATATGTGGGATATCCGAGGATGCGGTTTGTTAAACTTACAGAATGCCCCTCAGACTTCAGCAGCCCTTAGACATAAGTTTGTGGAAGGGTGGTATAAGATACCCCAAAGTATATAGACAATTTATTAAATCAATGTCTAAACGTGTCAAATGGGGGTTTTTCAACAATTATTTAACTAAATTATATTATTGGGCATCCGATTTCGCTAAATTCCTAATTATTTATTCCATTGTCTTAAAAATATTTTGTATTTTTACCTTTTTTGGTCACTTAGTAAGTTAACTTTGCCCAGAAGGTTAGGTGTGTTTAAAAATTATCGCCCCTACCTCGAAAGTAAATGTATTTTGCTGGGTAATAAATTTAAATTCATTATTTACTTAGGTATTTATATCGTAACTATATCCGTAAGCTTTAAAAACTGTGCTTTTAAAAGTGCATTTACATTTCTATACAAATAATTAAAAACATTTTCATGAGAAACGAAAGGACATTTAATTTAAAAAGTTGTTTAAAGTTCTGAAGATATGAAAGACAAACATGATTTTTTGCAGTTTTTCTGTTTTCCTGCCGGTAGGTACTTAATTAAAAAATGTAAATATGTTCGTTATAAAGCCATTCAGTCAATGTTTTTGCTACCTACGGCTGACTTTGTAACAAACTTTTTGCGTGGTTACAAAAATACTATGAATAAAATAATGCAACGTAATCAGACATGCTGGTAACACAGCTTTTTTTGCAAACTGTATTTGAATTATTGATAGATGTTTGCATTGGTCTTATAAGGTAAGACAAATATAGAGCAAAAATAAATTAAGGTAACCGCTGGCCTTTAAAACTGGGAAAGTTAAATTTTAAAGGTTAGATTGGTTAGAAAATATGGACATATTTTTTTTAGTTGTTGGCAAGGTAATGCAAAAATTCATTACTTTTCAAGTTTTTAAGTATTTAAAAAAATCCAAAATTATACATTATAAACCGCACGGTTCTACCACAAAAGTTTCAAAGCAATTTTTTTATTTGTTTCACCTAACTGGAACAAGACCTATGGGTTACATGATATAGACCGACGCACTTGACATGTATACGGCTTTTCACCAGGTCTGCCATAATAAGCACCTAAGTAAACTTCCTTTCCATTTTCCATTGTTTTTTACCTAAACTGGGCTTTTCAGTTTCATTTTTTAACGACGTATAGTACAATGGATGGGGAGAAAAAAGTTGTTTGACCTCCGGATTTTTTTGTACAGTTTCAATTTTTATAAAAATTTGGAATTTTTGTTTGTTGGTTTTACCCTCTAGATCTAAGTTTATATATGCTTAGGGTGTGCTTTTTATTTTTAGGGGGTAAAAACCACCCCTTATGCTAAAAAATTTAAAAAACATAGAAATAGACCTTATGTAAATTAAAATCATAACTAAATATGTAGAATGAATCTATTTTTATGTTGTGAGTTATATTTAACATTATATTTTAACGTTTCAAGCCTAAAAAAACACCCTTAAGAACGAAATTCCAAAAAAAAAATGTTTTTTCATTTTAAAATTATTTAATAAGGCTTTTATTGTAGAATTTTTTTTTACACTTTCCAGTATAACAAATATTTAATTATCATAACTCAACCTATAACTAACCACCCCTTATAAGATTTACAAAAAGAATATTTTTTTTACAAATTAAAATGATTTGATGATAAATAATTATAGTCTCGAAAATGAAGCTAAAAATTGCAAAATCCCGCAATTTTTGTGTCCTGCATCGATTTGAATAAAAGTTTGGAATCAGGCGCTTCTAACCCTCTACTTTAAATTCTATTTCATGGTGATGTGCGCTCTTTGATTAAGATGAGTAAAATTTGCTGTGGATTAGTTGATTAATGATTGTATTATGCTTTAGAATACAATTTTAAAATATTTTAACCCTTAAAAATCAACCCTTGTTAGAGCTTAAATTAAAATAAAATATTTACCCTAAAAAAATGATTAATTTACCCTAGTGATTTAATTTTAGAATGCTGTTGCTTAAAATATGTACTAATTTCATTTCGCAACTTTTCGACCCTTATAAATCAACCCTTATTATAGCTTAATTAAAAAAAAAGATTTATCTCCAAAAAATTAATAGCTTGACAGATTTAATAATTAAAAATATTACTGCCTGAAATATTACCAATTTCATTCTTTTGCAAATTTTCAATCCTTAAAAACCACCCTTACAACATTGCAATTCTCATTAACGAATATACTAGATATAAAGAGAAAAAGAAAGTAGAATTGCATACAAAAATTATACCGGTAAAAGTATAAAGTATACCGGTTTTATAGAATATTATGCTCCGAAGTGGGCTATTCGACTTTTATTGAAAAAAAATTGATTGGTTTTTTAAACATAGCTCCGTTAGTTTTAATGATAGAAAGTTTGTTTAAAAATACTTTTGTAGGGTTTTTTACGAGCTACAAGGTTATGTAAATTAAATCCTTTTTGATCCCTTAGTTTTAAAATGGAATGAGTTTAAAGGGCTAGAATAAGGTGGTGTTCGCTCGTAAACAGAGGATTTAAACGGCCATATCTGGCCAAATATTTATGGTACAGAAAAATATATAAAACAAAAAGTCTTTGTTATCAAAATAGCTTTAATCCAGTACCCTAGCATTTTTTTCGTATCTCCAGTATTGTTGGGGTTATTTTGAAGAAAATGGCTATTTTTACGAAATTGCGGAAAATCGTTTTTCACTTTAAGCTCCAATTTTTCTAAAATTAAGCATTTTAATCTGGTTAAACTTCTAGAATGTAAGAATAATACATATATAAAAAGAATCGCAGAGGGTACAGATCTATTTTAATTAAGAGGGGAATTAAGGGGTTGTTTTAAATGACCTTTTCGTAGAAAAAAGTAGGGACCGACCTTATTTTTATTATAACTCGCTCAATTTTCATGCTAAAAACTCTGTTTTTGTTTAAAAAAAAATCTTATTATATACTTTAAAAAACACATGTTTTCCTTGAAAAATGAAAACTTTTCCCGCAATTTGACTTTGAATCTTTCAAATTTAACATTTGAGGAACAAAAGCTAACCAATAACAAGCCGTAGCTCGGTCTGTATTGGTTGTAGAGAAATTATAAAAAACATTTTTTTATAGTTTTTTTATAAGCTATAATTTTGCCCTTCACAGTTTTTTTGATAAAATGCATATTTTTAGAGTTATTCGTGAAAACCCCATTAAAAACGTCGAATTTTCGTCGAAAAACTTTTATTTTCAATCGAGAATAACTTAAAAAATATTAGTTTTACCAAAAAAATGTATAGAACATTTTTTACTATAAATTACTTTCTTTATCGATTTATGTAGTTAAAATGTAATAAAAAATTTCCACCCCCAAGATGGGGTGGCAACCACTCCCAGGATAAAACACAACCACGGCATGATATAAACTTTGATCTTTGGGCTATTCCCTACCCTCTGTGAAAATTTCAGGTAAATCCATGCAGGAAAAAATCCTAGCCAAAATGCCTCATCTCCTGTGCTAGTACATCACTTACTGTAAAGTCACTCTTTTTTAGCTTTCATCAGTTTAATGTTGGGGAACTCCAAGACGGGTATCAAGTCTATTTCTTTTTTACATTAACGATTTTCTTTTATCACTGGAGCACCACAATCGTGCTTTTTATTCCTAATCTGTATATGGCTAGTTCTCAAAAAAAAACGAAATTGATGTCCTTAATGATTTGTACAGGCGGGGATCGTCAGTTATATATAAATAATTTTTTTAATGAAACTACTTTACTAGGTGTATGAAATCACGAAACAAATCACCTTTATATGATTAATAAAAAACATACGTTCAAGAAAGCACCTCGAAAGTCATTCCCTCACTATGTCCCAACTATTAAATTCAAATGAAATCTTAAACTTAAAACAAACAATTTTTGTAAATTGTTTATTATATTATTTTTAACTTTTATTGATAGTATTGGCTGTAAGTACAAAAGTTTATAATTTTTAAAAAGTGAATGGAAGTATTATTAAATATATTTTAAATTTGTCCTTAAAACTTTCATTCCTCACTGTTTTAAAACAGCGTGATTGTCGCAAAATTTGGAACTTTACCGAATCCCGTTTTTTTCTTTTAGAAGTTAACAACCTGGTAGTTAATTTCACCCAAAATTGAACGTTGGTAAAAAATGTCTTGTTAAACAATGTTAGTAATGTATATTTTTTTAATATTACATTTTTAAGAATCATTCCCTCACGTCATTTTTTAAAAAGGTAACCACTTATTTATACAATATTTATAGCATATTTGTATATGTTTCCTGAGTACTAGAGTACACTTTACGGCCATATAGAACTAAGGTTATGTTGCCGAGTTAATGACAATATTTTTGTTTCGTCATTCTCATCGTCATTCCCTCATAAATTTTTGATGAGGGAATGATCATGGTGAGGGAATAATGTATTTTCATAAATAACCAAACTTTAGATATGGAATCGCTAATCGCATTCGGAAACTTACGCTAGTGTCCATTAAAGAAACAATTTGATTTTCCAGCATGGCAGGCGACTGGTGGATTTAAAACTTTTATAGATTATTAATTAATTTATATTCACGCAATACATACGTATAGATTTATATACTGAATCTCTGTTATATTGCTTTTATATATATATATATATATATATATATATATATATATATATATATATATATAATATATATATATATTTGTATTTTTAGATGACTATTTTCATTCTGTTCTAAAAGAGTTCCTGATTAATAATAATATGAAATATATTTGCAAAATTGAAAAGAGAAAATTTCAAAGAAAAAAAAATCAAAATGATACTTTTGAATATAAACAATAACAATGCAAATCTTAGTGTAGTTACGTTAAACGTTTAAACGTTGTTCTATCCGTGCATCCTAAATTTCACGTAACTGCAGTTACATTTGCATTGTTAATGTATAGATAAAAAAGAAAAAAAAAGGGTTTTTTTTATGTATGTGGATGTAATTGCATATTTGTACGTAGTTTTTAGTTCCGACTAACTTTCCTTAATAACAATTTCGATATTGTCAAAAAATAAAGGTTATCTACTCCTGAACCAAATTTATATTTTTGAGCAACCTCGTATACGACTGAAAAAATTGATATCTGATGATTGCATTTTAGGTTTTGGAACATGTAGAACTTTTATAAAGAATAACTTTTTTCATAAAATTGATAATAAAAAATTTTCCATATGGTGCGAACTTACGTAGAGACACTGTATATCGATAAATCAATATTTCTTGTTAGTTATAGTTAAATTGTTACATTAGTGATATATGTAAATAAAGTTTTCCGATAAAAAATTATTGAAGCATTTTAGAGTTTTTTTTTATAGTAGAATCATTTTGAACATCATTCCCTCACTAACCTGTCATTCCCTCATTTAAATATTTTATTTTTACTTTTAATACTCGGTTCAAACTGAAAAAAGTTGGGGACCATCATAATATTTTAATCAATTGAGACATTAACTAAGACTTGTGCAAAAAAAAAACGATATTAAATAAAAAAAAATTAAACGTCTGGAGTAACGCCAATTTCGATTTTTTTTGAGAATTAGCCATATACTATATGTATCCCAATTCAGATCACTATGACAGTACTGATATACCGCTAAATTTTTTATTTATAATTAAAAAAATAGTAGTTTATAAGTATTGTCATGTAGAATAATGGAAGAACGGACTTTATACAGGAATTATTAAAAATGTTACCATTTTTTAAAAATTAATTATATCCTTAACCATAATTTTTTAGGCATCTCATTTGCAATATATTTGTTTACATACTATATTTAATAAAAAGTAATTTTCATTTCGGTTGGCGGATGGGTAAAGGTCGTCCCTAATTTGGATCTTAGACTAGGTATTTTTACATTTTCTGTTCCAAAGAATTGACCAATATAATTTTACTTGTAGCAGCTCCTAACAGAGTAGCACGGAGTGTCACTCTTATATTTCTACTTATAGTCCATCTAGAGAGCAATGTTCAACATTGCTCATTCTATCGCTAGACTGTTGACTTCCTGACTGCAGAGCTTTAGCCATTTCCTTAAAACCTACAAATCCCACAGTCCCATGATAATAAACTACCTTTAAATTCACTTGAGACACCCAGGGTACGATAGTAGCGGTAGTTACATATTAGCTTTTTAATCAATTGAAAAAAATGCTTTCAAGGTCTATCGAAGAGCATTAAAAATTATACCAATTTTTTCTATGCATCTAGCCCTTACCTGATAACCTTCTGCATTTTACAGTAAAAACGTCAGTAGTTTTAACAATCAATTTTATCATAAATAAAACTGTCGTATTCTCGTTAATCGAACAGAGGCATAAGCTACAGTAATCGAAAAAAACAATTTCACCTGCAAGTTTTATACGAATGGCTGTCTAACTCATAATACATTGGCAGTCTGTCAATAGTTAAATAAGAATATTAGTTCGAACTCTAGTAAAATTAATATTTTAAAAAATTAGATAATGCGAAACCGCACATTTAATTGAATCTACTGTGTCTTTTTCGACATTTCTAAGTAACGTCTAGTACAGAAGGTAATTTATGTTCTACCCTTATTATTAGAATCTTGGAAACTATGGGAGATACAAAGATTGCTAAATTAAGACAAAGTTGCGCATTTGTTTGACTAAAGATATGCCGTTTAGAAACTTCTAAAATTCAGAGTATTTCCGGAGAAATCCGAGAAAAACGGAAATTTTGGAAAATCGTTTTTATTTTTGCCTCGCTTTTAATACAAATGATTTCAAAATATTTTGCACAATAAAGTAGCCCTTTTTTCGCGTTATCGGACGTTTCGACATTCAGCCACCATCATTAACTTAATTTTTTCTTATCACTTATAATTTTTGGCATATTCTATGTAGACTAATCACTTTAGAAAGTAAAAAAAGTGGCAATTTCAAGTGCAATTTATTTTGAAATCTGTTTTTAAATGGAGTTAGGAAAAATAAAAACAATTTTTCTAAATATTAGTTTAGTTCGGATATCCCCGAAAACTTTCGAAATTCTAAAATTGTCTAAATGACAAATTGTTTGTACATAAATGAGCAATTTTGCCCCGATTTAAACATCTTCGTGTCTTCTGTAGCTTCTGAAGTCCCACACCAACTTAAAATGTGTTAAAAAACGCTAAAGTTCTACTTTGCGTACCAAAAACTGCCCTTAAAGCAGTCACCTCACGCAAGATAGAAGAAAAAATAATTACTGACCTAATTTTACATGAGCTAGTCCTATTCTGACTAAATGCAGTTCTGGGCCAGCCCCTTTGATAAAATGTTAATAGTTTGTGGCATGGCTCCATTATTTTAATTGGGCCCCGGTAATTACAACGTCTGCGCGGGTAATTGCAGCCTAAACAAACACAAGACGTCTTGAGAAAAGCAGCGGCCGGCCCGCTTGGGGCCGCCCATCCACGACTGAGCTAACAATGTATACGAGGCGAGTCAAAAAGTAAAAGATTTTTTAAAACTTTTAGATCCGTTCACAAATGCTTGATGCCTACGTCTTGAGTAAAGTAAAAAAAGTTTATTAGCAGGAGAGGATTTAACAATATGGAGGTTTTGAGAACAAGTAAAGACCCCTGCAGCAAATTTCACAAGACACTCTAAGAATGAGGAAAAAACAAAGTAGAAAGCTGGCAACCTATCCAGATTGACTTTAAGAGGGTGCATGGAAGTTGTACCCTGTGTTCTTCTACGCTACTAGAAAAAAATATACTGGCTATACGCCTCTTCGCTAAGCAACATAATTTAACTTTCTTGTAAAAATAAAGTCATTAATGGGGCAAACGGCTATGCTTTGGTTAAAATTAAGAGTGCTAAGATAGTGGAACACGCCATCCCCCAAAAATAAGAACACTATTCCAACAAGGATCTGATTTGCAAAGAGCTCTGTAGCTATGGATATAGGGTTTTTATTCCAATTAAGATTTTCAAAAGTAACGCCTACCGGGTTAAATATATTTTTAATTTGCGAAACTAGACCGTCTGTAAGTAAAAAATGAGCAAAAATGACTGTAACTTTAAGGAT
>JAHBCN010010225.1:0-32488 GCA_019359885.1 Listronotus oregonensis | reverse complement strand
ATTTGCCACATAAAAACATAGGGTATTATTTAACAAAAATATAATTTTAATATTACTTTTTTAACCCCCTGTATATAGATTAATTTTGGATTGTATCAAAAAAAAAATTTAAAAGTTTTGTTAAGAAAATTTTCTTATAAGTTCAAGGTTTAAAATAACTATTTACCGACGCGCGCTTAGTGGACCACCCTGTATATATAAAAAAATTTATATATATATATATATATATATATATATATATATATATATACATATATAGAAAAAATCGAAACCAGAGTAGTGGAAATGCAGTCAATTAAAGGGCCACTTTAAAATTAACTCTTTTTTAAAAAAAGTCGAGCTGGAAAACTTTTCCCATCATCAGGACAATCTAAAAAAAAAGAAAATGTTTTTTGTTAGTGAAACCAACAAAAAATTTCCCCTTCTTTTACAAAGTTCTTACCATATGTGAGTTGAAACTAAAAAGGTTTAAAAAATGAAAAAAAACTTTTCACATTTTTAAACTAATTGACTTTAACTTAGTTTTTAGCACGTGGATCGTTGCCACCGTTTACTAACAAGTTTTTTACGGAGTGAAAGAAATATAAAAAAACAAAAGAATTTATAGTTAAAAAAAAAAAAAAAAGTATGGTTTAAAAACTTAACACCAATGAGCGCTGTCAGTTGAACAAGAAGTAAGAAATTTGATATAATTTTTTAAAATTTTTGGTTTTTCCCTTTTTTTAATTTTTTACATCACAGGCCGATTTGAGAACTGACAGCCCCATCTGTCTTTAGGTAATTATTTATACACTGCTCACAAAAAGTTTGCAGATACATTATTGTTTTTAAAAATGAATACCATTTACAAAGGTTTAAAATTAATAGAATGTAATATGAATTTCAAAATGCAAAGGTCAGATGCTTATTATTGAATCTAACGAAAAATTGTTACTTTTTTTTTGGTACGAGAGAATATAATTATAAATGGAGCTAATTTTTTGGATATCACCCTTTTATTCATAGTTTTGGTTGTAAGTAAATATGTACCATTTCGGGGAAATTTTTTTTGTACCAATTGTCAGCTCTATCTAAAATTATTGCATTCTGCCAGTCCATAGGTGTCCAGCAGTGTTTACATATTGAGGGGTGCACGAAAGAACACCTCTTCTGGCGTCTTTTTTATGAGAAGTGATACGACCAATTAGATTTCTGCATGTATGTCCTATGTAGAAGATCACATTACGGCATGGAATTTGATACACTACGTTATAAGATTCTTTGTTATCTATTGGGTTTTTTTTTTTAGTAAATAAAATGGAACCAGTTTTGAGGTTTTTTTTTGTATTTTAATGTCATTATTATTAAAGGTTTTTATAAGTTTAGGTGTTAAATCCTCTATATATGGAATAGAACAAAAAAGAGGATTCCTGGTTCTTGAGAAAATTCACCATGAAAAAATTTTTTGTGTTAGACCCCCATCTTGCGTATACAAAGAAGGTGGTTGACTTAATCTTATGGGAAAATTTTCTGGCAATTTGTATTGTGTGCTATATAAGAATTTATTTATAATATTTTTGGGTAGAATTCTCTGGGGAATATTTTCCAATTGTTTTAGTGCCTATTCTCTGTAATGGGGGTGTGACAAGAAAACATGTTTTTTTACCCTAAGATAAGATTGATCTTATGTTTGGGGGTGATAAGAAGGGAGTTTTAAACCCCGTTAGAACAGTCCATTTTCGGTTTCAGTTTTTTTTTTTTAACTAGTCAGTCCACTACCCTTTTTTTTTATATATATAAATTATAATTTAATATAATTAAATATTTATATATATATATATATATATATATATATATATATATATATATATATATATAGGGTAAGTTTTTTAAAACCTGACATAAGCTATTTCTTTTATTTGAACAGTGTGAGCATTAGTTCGTTCAATAAGCAAAGTTGTTTAAAATAATCCAATTAAGGAAAATCGTAGAAAAATATTTTTACAGCAGTGGCAGGTTTTGCAGCAAATTTAAAAAAGGTATTTTTAAAATGTCAACACCGCATTTTTCATTACCGTTTAATAGATTTCAAAGTTTTCTACAAAAACTTCTATATACCATTTTTTTGTCGGAGTAGCCATTTTTGAATAATCAGGCGAAAATAATTTGGTTTTGGCCTATTTATTAAATGAGGAAAATTGAGAGAAAAATAAAACAAGCCAAGAAGTGGCAAAAAAAAACACAAAATTTGTGTTTTTTTAATGGTAAGTCCAAAAATCAACTTTTTAATAAAGTTTTTTATTGAATTAAAAAAAAACTACAAATCGTAAAATATTATTTTTCTGAATTAAGGAAATGTTTTATGTTCGATTTAGTCTTGAGTATTGGAGTAAAGAGAATATAATACTTATTTAAGAATATTTTTCATTTTGGTGACATTTTCACATTTAATTTGTACTTAACATAGTCTGGTACTGTGGTGTATTCTTAGTAAGCATTATTGTTTAATTATAAATTTTTTACTTCTGTTTATTTTATTATTTTAATTTGTGCATTTTTATTTTTACAATATTTTATTGTTGAAATTGTAATTTTTTTTTTTAATTGTTTTAAGTATTTTTTAAGGTTAGTATAAAAGTACTGACGAATGCTAAACAAAAATGTAATTTTGTCTTACGAGCACATAAATAATAAAACTTGCTTAAACCTATACTTCAAGTCCAAAATTTCTGTCAATGACGCATCGCTCGCTTTTAGAGTGCCCCGGGTTGTGTGGGGTCAGGGGAATCAATTCCAGTGGCGTATGCATTTTAGAAAATAAATGATAAAATTTCGTCAAAACATGAAAATATTTTTTACAAGCAAAAGTTATTTTCTCACATTTTTCATCAACCCTTTAAATTAGTAACAAGCCTATATTATTTTGGTATTATTCGGATTAATGAAAAAAGTAATTTTTTGCTTAATTTTGCACATTTTTTGGGGATTTTTCAACGTTTTCCAAAAAAAAAACATTTTTTTCTTTAATTTTCCCTTTTCTGATTTTATTTTGCTACATGAAAAAATAATAAAATTTTAGTCTTAACATAAATTAAAAGATGTAAAAGCAGAACGATAGACAATCAAAGTTACACCGACTTGCCAATTCACCACCGATCTTGCAATTTCAATATTAAATACGATATTCACACGCATTGCTTCATCAAAAATATCCACTATATAAGGAACACGAAAGCTCTGAGATCATCAGCTTGTAGAATCCAATAACTATTTCGGGTCTTTCGTGTTCCATATTTAGGATTTCCATATCGAGGATATTTTTGATCAAACATTGCGGGTCGAGCGAAGCAAGGTTCGCATACCTTATAAAAATGTCATTAAGAAAACTATTACAACCTGGTAACAGGTCAACATTTTTAGAATTGCGAGTTGAATTCGGACGTAAACGTTTTACCTACTTTTTATTGAAAATTAAGGTTTTTTCCTTACTTTTTAAGTGTTTTTTTTTAATATTAACATAGTATGAGTTTTAAATAGTTTTCGTGCAAATGACAGAATTTAAAGAAATATGTCGTAAAATAAAATTAAACAATTCAGTTATTATTTTTTTAAATACTATAAGAGGCAGTCAAAAAACAGCTTCTATTCATGTTTAACAACAAAGAAAAGAAAATAAAAGTTTGTAAAAAAATATTAGCAAAAAAACCCGAAAAAACTTTTGTTAAAGTTGCACATATCTCTGAAGCATCCAAAGTGGTTAGTTCTGGATTTCGTTCCCAATCCCATGGTAATCCCAATTTTAACCAATTGTTTTTTTAACGTTAACTGAGTTTTTTAGTAGGCGGATAACTAGTTAAAGGTTGGTTAATATTCATAGTTTACAGAATTAAAAGTTTTTTAACAACACTAAATCTTTATATACAATTATATACACTAAAAAGATAAACTATTATAAAATTGACAAAACAATATTTATATACTACAATTATTAGAAATTTATAATATTTAGAAAATACCCGTATAGCAATTAAAATTTAAACTTAAAAATATGTCCATAATCAATAATAACTAAATAAAATCATCGAACAGCACGAAAACCCTGTCGATACGCTTATTTTCAAGTCTCTTCAAGTTGTAAACTAAGGAATGTGTGTTGCCACTTTTATTGTCTTCTCGATAACAATGATTTCAATACATATTGGCGTGCTATTTTAAGTGCGATCGCTGGCTGGTGATTTATTTTCGCGAATTATGACAACGTGGCGATAAAACATTTGGCCGGTTCACTGTTATTTAAGCGGAAAAGTATATCATAGGCTTAAAAATCATTTACTAGTGTTAGATTTTTATTCAGCCGCTTCGTCGGTTGGGTGGCCGGTATTAAATGAGTAACTGACAGAAATTTTGGACTTTAGGTATAGGTATTAATTGTCGAATATTAAATATATTAGAAAAAAATACGATTCCTATTTAAAAAAAATACTTAAATCTTTTTAAAAAACACCAGCTTAAGCGTAAGCCACTGTCAAGGGTTTTATAACATTATTTTGGCCGACACTACGTTATTCTTTTGTTGTTCGACCCAAAGGGGTGCCTCGTATTAGACCGGGGCCGGAAGGAGTACCAGCAGCATTCTAATTGTCTATTGAATCATTGTAAATTGAATTCTAAAATATTTATACCCGTACTAATAAAAGAAGCTTATTAGCATAAATTTAAATATTTTATTACTATTTCTTGCAACGAAACAGAGTATAATTATTAATAGTTTCAGTGTTATTAACAAAAAACAAAAAGCCTTTTTTTAACCTAATTTGTTAATATCTCTTGCAATTTTTTTTCATGCTGAAAAATGCTTTAAATACATTTTTCTAGATATCGCCGTTGATTGAGTAGTGTTTTGGGGAAGATACATAAGCTTATGGGAAGTAAAAAGACCGACAAATGTTTTAGTCGCTTCGAGCGCTAGCATCGGCCATCTGTTTAGGAAAACATAAACTAAATAATGATTTATTGATTTATTTAAGGAAATATAAAAAAGATTTCTGTAAAATTTTTATAAACCAATGCGTATACCTCGTAAACGTAACCTACCAACGAAAAGCCGACGTTGTCAGATGTTGTGAAACTGAACCCCTTGTTCATTCTCATGAAATTCTTTTACTGGCAAAAGACTATGGAACTAAAGATTCCATTGATTATCTAAAAAGATCAAGTGAAATTATGAGCAATGTCACAATGTTTATGCTTAAACATTTTAATGCAATTTTTGATAAACATAAATGTGAATTTGGGATAAAAAGTACAATTGGGGAACAATTATTATTGAATATAGAAGGCGTAATTGGTAAAATTCATGCAAGAATCACAAATTGTATATTGTTGATATTTTTATTAAAATAAAATTGTTTTGAGCATTACGATGGGAAATTGAAAGTTTAGCAAAAACAAAAAAATTAGGCAGTAAAACCTACAGAAAGACCCATAGAAAAATTAATATTTTAACTTTTTAAATTACCACACATGCACGAGATTACCTTTTGAGATACAGGGTGTTTTGAGCTTTTAAAAATACCCATGCTTTTATTTGTAACTTAAAAGAAAAAGCCCGTTTCGGATTTAGTTAACACATTCTTTTTATAAGATTTTGTTTTTTTATTAGATTTAAAATTACACGTTTTTTGTTTTTATGACGCTCAAAGACGAAACGTCAGATCTTAAATTTGATAATACTAACTTGAAAGGGGGAAAAGTTTTTATAAAAAAGGGTCATTTAATTTTAAATATGTCTTGAAATTCGTCCGGTTAATTCTCGAAGTGTACGGATTTTTTCAAATTTCAGAGAGGCATTTTATTGGTCATAAATTTGCGCAACTTTACCCCCATTTACTTAACCGACCCTGTATCTCCTGTGGTTACCGAGATCCCCATACTTCGACACGAATTTGTATCATCCTGCAATCCTGTATAAAACAAAAGAGTTTAAAAGCCTATGTAAATTTTAAAATTATTAATTCAATTTTTAATAAGCAAATAATATTCAGACTTATGCCCTTTTTTTTGTTAGATGGGGGCCCAAAAAACTAACAAAAAAATTAATTTCCCAGATTCCTAAAACAAATAGAAATATTAAATAAATCGAAATATCATGATATTTTTATTTTAAATACTTATTTCACTTCAATACACCAATAATTATATTTTTTTTAAATTTAGTTTTGTCATGTTATATTTATTTGAGGTTTTATTATTAGGTATTTTTATTAAAATATTTATATGTTTTGTATAGAGTTGTATAGAGAAAATATTTTTAATAAAGAATGAAGTTTTCGTTATTTATAAATTTCAATTGTTTTAATAAATATGTTTTTTTAAACAAAATTTGATTTATAGAAAGAACTAGGTAAATGATGTTGGCGTTAGGCATCCTATGCACTTGTAATTTTTGGAGTGTTGGTTTAGTGAGAATAAAGGACTAGTTTCTTTGTGAATCTTTTTATTTTTTGCGACTATTGGGCTAAAAATTGTAGCCTCAATAAAGGGCTTAATAAATAGGTCCCAAAAATAAAAAGATACACAAGGAAACTTGTAATTAGTCCTTTTATTCTTTATTCCCACTAAACCAACAGCTTAAGAAAGAATTACTTTTGGAGACACTGTGCTGTACCGTTAAGGTAAGTTAAATCTTTCATCTTAATATTTTTTCTCAAAAATATAGGCACATAGCTATTAAAATCAAAAAGTTAAAGGGGAGTGAACTTTTAGGCGGGTCACGCTGTACCTAGAGCTGAACCCAATCAACGGTAAGCATAATTAAAAAATAGCTTTTAAATTTATCAGTCTTTTCTTTTCTTTTCTTTTCTTTTCAAACTGAAAATAATTAAATAAAAAATGCGTAGCGACAAAAACCCGATTCTATTTTATGTCTTTAATAAAAATTTTAAAACTCAGGCCACCAATTAAATTCAGCCGTTGTTTACACAAACGCCGTAAATTTTATTGGGGCAGCACCAATCGATCACGCTTTTTTCGGAATCACTCGGCATGAGTCGTCACTCAAAAAGGACGAAAGATGCTATTTGCATTGGTTTAGGAAAGATAGAAATAATTTTTGTCGCGAGCCACGTTTGTTTTCATAGGCATTAGGCATCTTCCCAAAACACTACTCAATCAACGATATCGCCCAGAATATCGCTCATATTTAGAAGCTTTATCTCGAATTAACAAGTTTCTGAAGTTGTTGACTAGAGTACAAAGATGGCTCTCGCCTTAAGATCTAACTAAATTTTATCTGGTACTTACTTGAAAGTTCCATTCTGGTGCTGGTCAAAGAAGGGCGACTGGAGTTCAAGATCCCAGGATCCTTCAAAACTTAGTTTAGGCCAGACAATTTCGTAACCGTAGACAACTAATTCGGGATTGTGGTAGGCTGTGGCATTTACTACAGGCATGGTGTAGTTTAACAAGCCGTGGAGAATGTTGTTGTACAAAGAGAAAGAATATCTAAAAAAAGTCAAATTTAATATAAACAAACAAATGCAAACCGTTCTAATAGTGGGTTAACCAAAAAAATATTTTCCTTTGTCATACAATAGGCTACTTGACTGATTTTGAAAAATCGTTTTAAATTATTCTTTGGTACTTAACAAACAAATACAATATATATTTCTGGGAAATCTGCTGTATTTTCACTTATAATATCCCTAGTGCATAAATTATTACCGGAAATTTTTTTGAGGTCACGAATATTCGTGACCGAAGAAAAATTTCCGGTAAGTAATTTAAGCTCGTGGGATATTCGGTTAGAAAATTTTGAACCCAGTATAAATTTCGAAAATGTTGGATATTTTTATTACAAATGACAAAAAGTCAAACTAACATAGTGAGGCCATGAATGACAAACAATTGAGTGTCAATACGGCAATACGGCACTACTGTCAATACGGCACTACTGTCAGTGGTTATTACTTGTCATCGTGTTCGTGCAATCAAGTGCAAATTCTGATTTATTCATAAATAAAAAGTGTTTTTTAAAATGTCCCGTTTTGGAAAGGAAAGTCAAGGCAGTATTAGGGAAGAAGTTCAACACTTAATTCCCGATAATACGAAAAAATCGAAACTGAGTGTTTGGAAACAGTTTTTGGAATTTTGCAAAGAAAAGTCCTATAATATTGATGATTAAAATATTTCTACTGAACAGCTAGCCCATGTCTTAGAAGATTACGCCTTTAATATGAAGAAACAAAATGCCGACGATTATAAAGAAAGTGTTGTAAAAGTTATGTTTAATTCCACGGCTAAGCAATTGCAAGAAATGTTTTTTAATAAATATAATAGAAAGTTTGACCCGTTTTCTGATGTTGAGTTTGTAGCAGCCAGAGCAGCACGGGATGCCAAAAGACGACAACTTCAAAAGGATCCCTTAAAAAGGAAATTAAGTGCTTCGGCATTGAGCAGTGAAGAATATGAGAAAATTCTACAAAAATGGGATGAGGATTGTCCTGATGGTTTTCAACGAAAGTTTTTTTTTGTTGCATCGCACGAATTAGCCTGGAGAGGTGGGGAAGGATGTTCAGCTTGTGTTACATATTTTTTAGAAGAAAATGACAATATGGGCAATTACACAGGACGAATAGAATACAATCCAGTTTTCTCAAAGACGACCCAAGGGGGTTCGAGAAAATTGGCTGATAGTAAGTGGCTCATTACAAATACTGCTAACCCAAACATTTGCCCCGTTCGGTTATTCAAAAAATTAATCGAAAAAAGAGGTAAATTCATAAAAATTAACAGATTGTTTTTAACTCCCAATGAAAACTTTAATAAGCCAAATTCAAAAAGTTGGTTCAAAAATTGCCCAATTGGAAAAAATACAATTTCTACTTGGTTTAAGTCTGCAGCAAGTCACATTGATATTGACATTAAAAAAATTAAAGTTACAAATCATTCAGGAAGAGCTACTGCTGTTTCAAATTTAAACAACAACTGATTAAGATTACAGGACATAGCAATAGTCAATCCATTAAACCCTACTTGCAGCTTGATAGTACACACCATCAGAATATAGTTGAAACGATGAGGAGCAGCACTTCAAGTAGCGTTTTTAAAGAAAATTCTGACCATCAAAGTAATGTTTATAATAATTGTACGTTTAACATTACTAACAATTATGAAGCTAAACATAATTAGATTACATATTAGAAAATTAAAGTAGTACATAGGTATAATATCTAAATAGTGAAATATAAAATATATATTAAAATGTTTCTTGTTCTGGTTTAACATTGTTATAATTTCAGTTTTTTTTAGTGAAATAAAATGTTATTTTCTAACTTTAGTTCTAGAAAACTTTCATAAATAATTTGAAAACATCTTATAATTTGGTTGTTTATTAACATCAGACTACTAATGTTAGTGGAATATCATTTACTTTTGATAATAATTATTATTTTTAAGTAGGTAGGTACTTCAAAGTGTTACCTATGCTTAATAAATCATTTTTTTTATTGAAATAAACTGTAAATTTCCAACTTTAGGTTCATAGAACCTTTATAAATAACTTAAAGACATCTCATATTTCCATCTTTTATCAACTTTAATCTACTAATATTAGTGGAACATCATTTACTTTTGATAATTATGACTCTTGAGTAGGTATCCTACTTCAAGATTTTATGTTTAACCAAATGAAGCTTTTTTCTTAGTAAAACAAAATGCAAATTCCTAACTTTAGTTATATATAACCTTTATAAATAACTTAAAGACATCTTATATTTCCATCTTTTATCAACGTTAATCTACTAATATTAGTGGAACATCATTTACTTTTGATAATTATGACTCTTAAATACCCTACTTCAAAGATTTTATGCTTAACAAAATGAAGCTTTTTCTTAGTAAATTAAAATGCAAATTCCTAACTTTAGTTACATATAACCTTTATAAATAACTTAAAGACATCTTATATTTCCATCTTTTATCAACTTTAATCTACTAATATTAGTGGAACATCATTTACTTTTGATAATTATGACTTTTAAGTACCCTACTTCAAGATTTTATGCTTAACAAAATGAAGCTTTTTCTTAGTAAAATAAAATGCAAATTTCTAACTTTAGTTGCATAGAATCTTTATAAATAATTTAAAGGCATCTTATATTTCCATCTTTTATTAACTTTAATCTACTAATATTAGTGGAACATCAGTTACTTTTGATTATTAGTCTGAAGTAAGCCCTATCTATGTCTTGTTTCGCTGATGCGTTAAAAACGTCTAGGCGGCCATGAAATGTAAAAAGAACGTAGTAATGGCCGCTAGACTTACAAAATGTCAACTACGTAAAAAATAGATTATTAGGTACTATCTAATTATTAAAAAACTGAATCGACAACAGAAAAAGTATACCTAGTGTATAGTATAAAAATGGCTTTAGACTTAACAAAATACGGATTGTGTAGTTTGTGCAAAGAATATTCAGACATTAAAAAAAACCATCGTCAGCTTCCCTATTTATCAAAATGCATTGAAGATCTTAACTACAGAAGAAACCACGGATGAAAAACTGTTTACAAGAATCCAAGAATATCTAGTAAAATCTTCAAGTAAATTTAATAAAATATCTAAATTCAAATTAAATAAACTTGTGTCTAAATATTTTATATATTTTACTAAACATAGACATTTACAATATTCCGAGCAAATTTCAGTTTTAAGTCCTATTTATTCTCCATTAAAACGAGAAAACTTTTTGTTAGAATTTGAACATCACTTAAATTTAGTTACAAACATTTGTTATTAAATTTCTTATTTAGTATTAATGTAATAAATAATTTTTTAAACATTTGACAAATCAAATTTGCATAAATTTTTATTTTTATAATCAAAAAATATTCACATTAATATGCTTTTTTAAGTAAAAAAATGGTAATAATTCTACATAAATAAGGCACTGTAATTCCCGCGTCATTATTTTGAATATTTTGACGTTTCAGGGAAATTTCCAGTGTAATTTCGCCGGAAGTGCTAGTGAATGAATATTTCCGGAAATTTTTGTCGTTGCCATGGAGATGACTGTAAATAAAAGCTTCTGATTGGTTGGAAAGAGTAGGTTCAAAATTTTCAATAAAATTCAATGTTAAAGTTTAAATTATAAAATTGGCGCTAAAATCGCTGTCTCTGTAATGGCGTCGACATATGTTTCGCGTGACGTCATATGCAAATAAACACGTTAACGACGAGTGCAACTACAGTTAATTGTGTTAATAATTTTTCAATTTATTGGGCTAAAATGGTATATAAATGGTGTGTAGTGCCACAATGTAGCAATTCTTCTCTGAAAACACCACAAAACTGTACCAACAAATTCTAAAAGGCGAAAAAAGTGGTTACAATTAGCTCGAAGAGATCCAAAGAGCTTTGTTTCGCATTCAATCGTTTTTATGTGTAAAGATCACTTTAATGTAAGTAGACAAATATTCTGCTTTAAATACCTACCGATTTATATACAACAAAATATCGCCTTTAAATAACTTATAAACAGTTTAAGATATAACTTAACTTTTGGATTAAAATGATTTTGTTTGTTCTAGAAGTTAAATACCTAGCAAGTTAGTACTTTTTTATACTTAACAAATTGCAGATGGAAATTGATATAATAAATTAAACTATAACTTCAAGTCCAAAATTTCTGTCAGTGACGCATCGCTCGCTTTTAGAGTGCCCCGGGTTGTGTGGGGTCAGGGGAATCAATTCCA
Source organism: Listronotus oregonensis (assembly GCA_019359885.1). NCBI lineage: Eukaryota > Metazoa > Arthropoda > Insecta > Coleoptera > Curculionidae > Listronotus > Listronotus oregonensis. Next base: position 20,755 of record JAHBCN010010225.1, on the reverse strand, counting down.
GTGGCGTACGCATTTTAGAAAATAAATGATAAATTTTCGTCAAAACATAAAAATATTTTTTACAAGCAAAAGTTATTTTCTCACATTTTCATCAACCCTTTAAATTAGTAACAAGCCTATATTATTTGGTATTACCGGATTAATGAAAAATGAAATTTTTTTTGCTTAATTTTGCACACCTCCTATTTTGAGGTCATAGAACACAAATTTGTTTTTTTTTGCGATTTTCAACTTTTCAAAAAAAAATTATTTAAATTTTACCTTTTCCGATTTTATTTTGCTAATGAAAAAAATAAAAATTTCAGTTTAAAAATAAATTAAAAAAGATGTAAAAACAGAAGATAGACAACCCAAGTTACACCGACTTGCCAATTTACCACCGATCTTGCAAATTCAATATTAAATACGATATTTAACGCATTGCTTATCAAAAATATCCACTATATAAGGAACACAAAAGCCCTGAGATCATCAGCTTGTAGAATCCAATAACTATTTGGGTTTTTCAAGTTCCAGATTTGGATTCCATATCGAGGATATTTTTAAAACATTGGGGCCGAGGAAGCAAGGTTCGCATCCCTTTAAAATGTCATAAAGAAAACTATTACAACTTGGCAACAGTCAACATTTTTAGAATTTCGAGTTGAATTCGGACGTAAACGTTTTACCTATTTTTATTAAAAAATAGGTTTTCCGTACCTTTTGGTGATTTTTAAATATTAAAATAGTATGATTTTTTTAAATATGTTTTCGTGCAAATGATTAATTTAAAATATGCCCTAAAATGAATTAAACAATTAATAATATTTTTTGAAATACTATAAGAGGCGGCCAAAAACAGCTTCTGATTCATGTTTAAAATCGGAAAGAGAGTGTTTGCAAAAAATCGCATTTTCCAGTATCCAATATTTACTAAAATTGTTTATTTGCCTTTTAAAACTCTGAATACCGTACGCGAAAAAACTTTGTTAAAGTTGCACATATCTCTCAGCATCCAAGTGGTTAGTTTTTTCGTTCCCGAATCCCATGGTAAAATTTTTAACCATTATTCGTTTTTTTAACGTTAACTGAGTTTTTTTTTGTAGGCGATAATAGTTAAAGGTTGTTAATATTTATATTTATGAATTAAAAGCACTTAACAACACTAAATCTTTATATACAATTATATTAAAACTAAAAAAAAGATAAACTATAATAAAATTGGCACAAAACAATATTTATATACTACTATTATTAGACATTTATAATATTTAGAAAATACCCTGTATAGCAATTAAAATTTAAACTTACAAAATCTGTCCATAATCAATAACAACTAAATAAAATCATCGAACAGCACGAAAACCCTGTCGATACGCTTATTTTCAAGTCTCTTCAAGTTGTAAACTAAAATGTGTGTTGCCACTTTTATTGTCTTTTCGATAACAATGATTTCAATACATATTGGCGTGCTATTTTAAAAGGGACGCTGGCTGGTAACTTATTTTCGCGAATTATGACAACGTGGCGATGAAACTTTTGGGCCCGGGTTTACTGTTATTTGAGCGGAAAAGTATATCATAAGGGTTAAAAAAATTTTTTACTAATTTGATTTTCATTCAGCCGCTTCGTCGGTTGGGTGGCCGGTATTAAATGACTCACTGACAGAAATTTTGGACTTTAAGTATAGTTCAAGATAAGTCATCTATTGCAGGTTATAATCAATTTTTTTCTGAATTGGCTAAATTTTTAAAGTTTAAGAATTTTAACATATAAAGTTATATTTCTCAAAAAATTAGAGTGTCTCAATGCACTTAATTTTCGATTCGAATCCAAGTCAAGTTTTGTAAGATTTTTAGTATAGGTAAAGTGTGTAAGTATAAGTCATTAAAACTATACATGTTTTTTCAGTCCAAGTTTTCATTTAAAAAATGGTTTAAGCATAGTTTTCTGTAATAGATCTTACCAAGCATTAAAAATTTGTTTATATCCAAGCCTACCTAATTGGGTCCATTCAAAGGTAATACAAGACTTTGGATAACATTAAAAACTAACAAATTATGGATTATATCTATTGACTAGAAAGATTTGCATGTGATTCACAGAGATAATTTTAATAACACCCCTGTATTTCGTGACTTGTACTGAGTTTTGTTGTGGCATAAAAGATTCATAACTCTACTGGTTGTATTATGAGTCTCATAAAGTACAGTAACGGCTATTAAAACTTGGGCAATTCTTTTTTCTTTCGTAAAATAGGCTTATGCCACATTCTACTAAATATCAATACCTGTTGAAAAACCTAATAAAGAAACAAGTGTCCGTTGTCAGTGTTTAAAAATATTTTTTAAAATGCCAAACTTAACTTTGGATCAAAAAGTATTAATTATTCATTATATTGAGCAGAGATGTTGGCTAGAAAGGAATGTGGCGGCAGAGCTTTACATCCCAATCCCATTAAAAAAAAAAAATGGCAGGAAACACACTCCTTTGGGAGAAGAGCAGGAAGGGTCGCCCAAGGAAGTTTAAAGGTGTATGGAAGCCCAATACTGAACAAAATTGTCCAGGCGTGCAGGACATCGGGAATGGGGGTTGGCCCCGCGGAATTTGCGCAATGAATAGTAGGTCAGGCCGGACGTATAATTCTTTGTTACTATCTATAAAATTGACATCATCAAATTCACTGTTTTTTTTTATTTTTTTTTGCACAAAAAATTGCTGGTTATTAAAGGATACTACTATAGAATATTTAAAATTATTGTGTAATATTAGATTTTATATCATCTGATATAATATGAAAGAATAGATGGCGCCACTTTACTGCCTTCTATTTAAATGGTCGATATTTTCGAGGTTTTTGTATTTTTACCACAAATCTTTGTAAATAAATAAAAACACGATTTTTTAAAATAAATTTCAAACATTGTATGATAGTATTATGTACTTATCACCAATTTTGTGATAAAAGAAGGGCAAGATAGTGTAAATAAGTTTAATCTAACTTCTAAGATTCTGGTTGTACATTAAAAGAAAATTTTTATAACTGTTTTTTAGTATATACTTTTCAGGAAAACAAACATTTATGAGACAGAATAACAGTGGTTAAAAATGTTTAGTAACCTTTGGTACCTGAGTATCCATTGTAATAGTATCCGTTAAATATTATGTGTGTACAGGACAAGGAGCTTAAAAAGTTGATAATGCAAGATTAAGAAACCAAAAATCTAATTTATTTTTAAACAAATGGTATTGTCTCGAAAGTTGTCTCTCTCCGATTTTGATCAAATTTGGTATACAGGGTTTTGGGGCGCTGATTACAAATCTGAAAAATATTTTTAAGCAACGTTTCGTTTCCCCGAGACCTTCATCATCAAAGTTGAAAATTAAACTAACCTTATTTTCATTATATTTCTCCTTCTTGTACACACTCATTTTTACAGCGCACACGATATTTGATAAACACCTTTTTAAAACCTTGTATTTTTATTTATTTTACATCTTTTTTCCACAATTGCGAACTTTTAAGTTCAAAGGCAGCAGCCATATTTGCTTAAAAACAAAAAGTGTAAAAAAGGTGTAAAATAAAATTAGAGAAAAAAGTTTTTTAAAAGTGTTGTGGAAGAATTGTGTACAATTTAGTGTAAAAAAATAAAGAATTTTGTGCAAAAAAAGAAGGAGGAATAGTGTAAATAAGGCTAGTTTAAATTTCAATTTTGATGATGAATATCTCGAAAACGAAACATTTGCCGAATTTTTTTTTAGATTTGTAATCAAAGGCCCAAACCGTACCAAAATTGTACTTCCTTTAAATATAAAAAAATATTTACCTAAAGTTAAAAAGACGGGTACGTTACCCTTACTCCGGCTCTCATAAAATTATACCAAAGACACCACACTGATTTATCAGTGTGTAAGTAGGCAACACATTAAATTATTTCGTGGAATTTTGTTATTACGCAGAATCGGCGGGGCCAACTCTGACAGTTATTTTTATACTGGGCTGGACATTTTTGGATCGAATGGGTCATAGCATTTTCACAAGCTTCCATACACCTTTTAAACTTCCTTGGGGTCGCCCCAAACTCTCGAATTAAGAACAAGACAATACTTTAGTTAATGTTTTGAGAAACCAACCATTTAAATCTGTAGCTACAGCAAAAACGAAAAGCAATTTTCCAGCATCAGTTAGAACGGCACGGCGAAAAATTAAGCAAATATCCAAATTGCGCTGTCACCCGGCAGCCTTAAAACCGCTTTTGACAAATGCAAATAAAGAACAACGCATTGGATTTGCTCTATAATTTTACCGGAACCCTGATTTTGGGAAAATATATTGTATTATGTACTGATGAAAAAGTGTTTCAGTCGTACTACAATGGGATACTTAAGGTACACAGGCCTCAAAGAACACGATTTAATGAAAAATATACCCAAAAGGACAGAAGTAGTGTTCGATTTTCGGTAAATGTTTGGGGGTGGCTGAGTGCACAAGGACTTGGTATATGTTATTTTACGAAGGAAGGTTCAATGTGGAGGTATATATAGATCCACTACAGAATATTATGCTTCCTTCCGTACTGGATCGAATTCCGGACAGAAATTTTATTTTTCAGCAAGATAAATATCCCGTTCATACGGTCCGGCAAGTCGATGAATGGATGAAAGACAGCGTATCAGGGTTTTACCGTGGCCCACACGAAGTCCGGATTTAAATGTTATGAAGAATGTTTGGGGCTTATAAGTTAAAAAAATAAATAGGGAAAATGAGTTTATGCCGCAAAATGTAAACGAACTTAAGGATAAAATTTTAGATGCGTGGAATAAGTTACGAGAAAATCCGGACTACGCCCGGGCTTTGATCCATTCAACGCCTGGAAGGCTAAACTCTGTCTTAGAAAAAAACGGGGCCGCAATAAAATATTAAATTTGTTTGGAAGAATATTTATGAATTTATTAAATTGTTAATTAATTAATTAATTTGTTAGTTTTTATAAAATATAAATATTTTCTTTTACCTTCTGCTTTATTTATAGTAATTAAATGTAAAACAAGGTAAAAAAGAGCGATTTACAAAAATATGTCAGAAATGTCAAAATTTGACAAATTTTTTGCCCAAGATTTAATGGCTGTCACTGTACCTCAAATACTAGAAAAATAATTTTAAGCGTTGATTGAGTAGTGTTTTGGGAAGATACATAAGCTTATGGGAAGTAAAAAGACCGACAAATGTTTTAGCCGCTTGAGCGCTAGCATCGGCCATCTAATTAGGAAAACATAAACTAAATAATGATTTATTGATTTATTTAATGAAATATAAAAAAGATTTCGTAAATTTGTATAAACCAACGCGGATGCCTTCGTAAACGTAACCTACCAACGAAAAGCCGACGTTGTCAGATGTTGTGAAACTGAACCCCTTGTTCATTCCCATGAAATTCTTTTATTGGCAAAAGACTATAAAAATAAAGATTCCATTGATTATCTAAAAAGATCAAGTAAAATTATGAGCAATGTCACAATGTTTATGTTTAAACATTTTAATGCAATTTTTGATAAACATAAATGTGAATTTGGGATAAAAAGTACAATTGGGGAACAATTATTATTGAATATAGAAGGCATTTACGGTAATTGGTAAAATTCATGCAAGAATCCCAAATTGTATATTGTTGATATTTTTATTAAAATAAAATTGTTTCGAGCATTACGATGGGAAATTAAAAGTTTAGCAATAACAAAAAAATTAGGCAGTAAAACCTACGAAAAGCCCCATAGAAAAATTAATATTTTAACTTCTTAAATTTCCACACATGCACGCGATTACTTTTTGAGATACAGGGTGTTTTGAGCTTTTAAAAATACCCATGCTTTTATTTGTAACTTAAAAGAAATCCCGTTTCGGATTTTGTTAACACATTCTTTTTATAAGATTTTGTTTTTTATTAGATTTAAAATTACACGTTTTTTGTTTTTATGACGCTCAAAGACGAAACGTCAGATTTTAAATTTGATAATACTAACTTGAAGGGGGAAAAGTTTTTATAAAAAAGGGTCATTTAATTTTAAATATGTCTTGAAATAAGCACAGGAAAAAATAAAACGATTTTATAAAATGTCTGTTTCGTCCGGTTAATTCTCGAAGTGTACGGATTTTTTCAAATTTCAGAGAGGCATTTTATTGGTCATAAATATGCGCAACTTTGCCCCCATTTACTTAACTGACCCTGTATCTCCTGTGGTTACCGAGATCCCCATACTTCGACACGAATTTGTATCATCCTGCAATCCTGTATAAAACAAAAGACTTTAAAAGCCTATGTAAATTTTAAAGTTATTAATTTAATTTTAATAATCAAATAATATTCAGACTTATGACCTTTTTTTTTGTTAGATGAGGGCAAAAACTAACAGAAAAATTAATTTCCTAGATTCCTAAAACAAATAGGACTATTAAATAAATCAAAATATCATGTATTTTTTATTTTAAATACTTATTTCACTTCAATACTCTAAAAATTATATTTATTTAAATTTAGTTTTGTCATGTTATATTTATTCGAGGTTTTATTATTAGGTATTTTTATTACATATTTATATGTTTTGTATAGAGTTGTATAGAGAAAATATTTTTAATAAAGAATAAAGTTTTCGTTATTTATAAATTTCGATTATTTTAATAAATATGTTTTCTTAAACAAAATTTGATTTATAGAGAGAAAATGAAGTTGGCGTTAGCATCCTATGAACTTTTAATTTTTGGACTGTTGGTTTAGTGAGAATAAAGAACTAGTTTCTTTGTGAACCTTTTTATTTTTTGCGACTATTGGGCCAAAAATTGTAGCCTCAATAAAGGGCTTAATAAATACGTCCCAAAAAATAAAAAGATTCACAAGAAAACTAGTAATTAGTCCTTTCATTCTTTATTCCCACTAAACCAACAGCTCAAGAAAGAATTGCTTTTTGAGACACTGTGCTGTACTGTTTAGGTAAGTTAAATCTTTTATCCTAATATTTTTTCTCAAAAATATAGGCACATAGCTATTAAAATCAAAAAGTTAAAGGGGAGTGGACTTTTAGGCGGGTCACCCTGTACCTAGAGCTAAACCCATTCAACGGTAAGCATAATTAAAAAATAGCTTTTAAATTTATCAGTCTTTTATTTTGTTCTCAAACTGAAAATATTTAAATAAAAAATGTATCTAAGCACACAATAATTATACATGGTTAACTTCCCGTAAAGGGTAAGAAATTTCTTTAGATCTGGCAACGCAGCGTGTAGCGACAAAAACCCAATTCTATTTTATGCCTTTAATAACAATTTTAAAACCCAGGCCACCACTTAAATTCGGCCGTTGTTTACACAAACGCCGTAAATTTTATTGGGGCAGCACCAATCGATCACGCTTTTTTCGGAATCACTAGGCATCAGTCGTCACTCAAAAAGGACGAAAGATGCTATTTGCATTTTTTTAAGAAAGATAGAAATAATTTTTGTCGCGAGCCACATTTGTTTTCATAGACATTAGGCATCTTCCCAAAACACTACTCAATCAACGTTGTAAGGTAAAAACAGCTGTATTTTGTTATATATGTCGCATGTCACATGAGGAGGGAAGTGCGATTCTGCCACCTTAAACAGTGCCTGATTTTTAGAGATCCCGATCACACTATAGTAAGAAATATTTAACTTACTTAGTAAAGAACTGTTCTCCCTCAAAAGAAATGTTGCGGACGACAAGAGGTTCGTGTTTTGGAATTGGAATGGATGGTACTCCCTCTTCAATGGCTTTGTGGGCGCATTTAAGGAATGTCTTAACATCAGACACATCATCTAAAAATATAAATAAATAAGTTATTTTAAAAGTTAGAATTTTAACAATAAAAATATCTTTATTTACAATAAAACTATTTCAGAATAATGAAAGCCAGTCGGTATAATTGTATTTCCGACGTGCATATTTGACAACACGGGTTTGGCACTGGCAACAGCGCACCGACCGTATGGCGTCTTTGTTTAAATAAAAAATGTTTTAATTATTTACGGATCAATAGGACTATTGGCAAAAGTTTAAAAAATACGTTTTTTTATATGTTGATAAAACACAAAATGTAATTTGTTTACTGTAAATGAAAAAGTTATCATGTACTTTACCATGATAAATAAATAAAACTTTATGCCTATTGCCGCTTCAGAATAATAGTGAGATAATTTAAAATTTTGAATTTTTGTTTTTTTCGATATACTGATAAGGTATTTTGCGTTCTTTCTAATAATATAATTAAAAAAGATAAAATGCCAATCATTACCCTTCAATAGAATAATACAAAGATAACATTAAATATATTTAAAACGGATTTAAGTAAAAAATTTTTTATCTTTCAGAGAATTATACAAAGACATTTTGAAATGTTTTCATATTACACCAAAACTTTAAGAAATCATTTTAAGTTGTCTTCATTTTTAAGTTATTAAAATAATGCTTTTAAAGAAATAAAAATAAAAAGAAACTAAATAAATATCCACTGCTCCAGCAGGCTTATAATGAAAAACCTAAAATAACCCAAAAGAAACAGGAAACTTTGCTTTTATAATTTTTACCAATAAAAATTTATTTTTAAAATTTAGAATTAACTAAAGTTTATTTATAGTTATTTATAAGAATTATCGGAAATTCCCATTTTTTTTTAATTTACAATTTTGTTGGTAATAAATCTTATGGTAATTGTTTAGAATTGCGACCCCACCAAGGAAGTTTAAAGGTGTATGGAAGCCCAATACTGTAGAACAAAATTGTCCAGGCGTGCAGGGCAGCGGGAATCGGGGGATTGGCCCCGCGGAGTTTGCGCAATGAATAGTAGGTCAGAGCCGGACTTCCATAATTCTTTGTTACTATCTATAAAGTTGACATCATCAAATGTCAAATTCAAGCATTCACTGCTTTTTTTATTTTTTGCACAAAATTCTTGGTTATTAAACAATACTACCACAGAATATTTAAAATTATTGTGTAATATTGGATTTTATATCATCTGATATAATATGGAAAGAATAGATGGCGCCACTTTACAGCCTTCTATTTAAATGGTCGATATTTTTGAGTTTTGTATTTTTACCAAAAATCTTTGTAAATAAATAAAAACACGATTTTTTAAAAATAAATTTCAAACATTGTATGATAGTTTCATGTAGTTATCACCAATTTTGTGATAAAAAAGGGCAAGATAGTGTAAATGAGTTTAATCTAATCCTAAGATTGTGGTTGTACATTAAAAAGTGAAAATTTTTATAACTGCTTTTTAGGCATATACTTTTCACTAATAACAAACATTCATGAGACAGAATAACAGTGGTTAATGTTTAGTAACCTTTGGTACCTAGGTATCCATTGTAACAGTAACCGTTAAATATTATGTGTCTACAGTATGTCGAGCTTAAAAAGTTGATAATGTAAGTTTAAGAAACCAAAAATCTATTTTTTTTAAAGAAATACAGAAAAAGCAAAAAGGAACTTTAACATAAAATTGTACTTTCTTTCATTTAATTAGAGGGACCTGTATATATTAAAATGTGCCTGGTCTGCCCAGTAATTAATAATTTTGATCCTTTAAAAGAATGTACTAAATTATTAAATGAAATAAAAGTACCTAAATGTAAACCTTATTTCTTTTTAATAATCCACAGAAATACACAAACATTGTGGAAATCATATATAAGATACTTAAGATTGCCTTACTTTTCTCACTGCTATTGAAATTTTCATTTTCTATTATTCATAATTGATATATTTTTATTTTTTCGGTTACCTAACGTTACGTCTCATAAGAAGCACCTAATTTAAATAAAAGAAATACTAACCTAAAGTAAAAAATGCCGGGTATGTTACCTTTAGATTTGCAAGACAAAACCATACAACCTCTAGTCATTTTGTTATGATATTATAAGTAACAAACAATAAACACAAAATTATAGTCACAATTTAATAAACACTAATCACTAAAATAAGAAGGTTTTTATCAATCCAAAAAATTTCTGCAACCACAAAATATAATCACACAAAGCAAAACAATCAACACTAATACGGCTCCCATAAAAGTATAATGTGTTGCCTAACTACACTCTGATTTATCAGTGTGTAAGTAGGCAACATATTAAATTATTTTGTAGAATTTCGTTATTGCGCATAATCGGCGGGGCCAACTCTGACAGTTATTTTCATACTGGGCTGGACATTTTTTGATCGAATGGGCCATAGCATTGGGCTTCCATACACCTTTAAACTTCCTTGGACCCCACCTATTCTTCGCTATAAAAAATTAAACAATAAAGTTTTTGATTTTATTTTTAATAAACTTTAAGAGCAAAAATATTTGACAACTCAAAACAAATAATTGGTAATTTTGTTTAATGTTTTAATAGTTATAAAATATCAAAAAATAAATATTTTCAAAAAAGTGTTTTTACAATTGTCCTTTTTTTGTTAAATATTAAGAAAAAAAGTTTTCAAAAAAAAATCATAAGAATTTTTGGCAGAAATAAAAAAAATGAAGCCTTTTAAATTAAGTTTACTCTGAAAAAATTAAATTATTTAATATTTTTTCATTATTTTAATGCGCTGAAAAGTAGAATATTTAAAAAAAACTTATTGATAACTCAATTTTTCGATTTTTTATGGCCAAAAATAGCGATCCTAAACAATTACCAAACCTATGTTTCCTTTGTTACTAACCCTAAGTCTAAAATATTCTTGGTGATGTTCATTAATTTTTTTCTTCAATCGATTTTTTTTTATTAAAAATATATCATCTAAATATAATTTTTAAGTTCCCTTTATGTTTTTCTTAAAATACTAAAACAACTTACACAAAAAAGGTAAAATTGTAAACATAAGGTTTTTTTTCTGTGTAAAACACAATCATCTTAAATAATAAACAAAAACATTTAATTTTGTGTTGTGGTATTTTCGGTTTAAAAATAAGACAAGTTACACCTTTTGTAAAAATAAAAAAAAGATCACTTAAAATAACAGTTTTTAGTACATTATTACTAGCCGTAAATAATAATTTCTATAATTTCTGAGGTTTTTTAGTACGCTAATTTTAATATTAAAATGCCCAATATCTCAAAACTAACTTTTTTTAATTGTCTTAATATTATTCTAAACCGACAACATGATGATTTTTTTATAACCATTTCATTATTCTCGCGAATTGTTTCAGCATTAACCCTGTTAATACCTGGCAAAATATTTCTTTTGCCCAGAAGTTTAAAACTAACTAGCTTATCTTGGGGAGGGTTTTAACCCCAAAACCCCCGTGGCTGCGCTACTGGTTTTAAAGACTATTACCACTATCCCAAAATTTAAAAAAATATATATTTTGACTTACCTGCACTGGCAGCGCCAATGATGGCCACAAGGGCGATATGCAAGGAAAGCTTTCATGTTTGAAAGATATTGGCTGGGTTAGTTCTGGTTGAGGTTTAGGTGTGAACTTATACTATTATACTATTTTTTAAAAACGTTTCTTATCTTACAATCAAGTGCCTGTACTTTAACTTTTTCATTGTTTGAACAATCATATTTTTATTAATTTTGCACTTAAAAAAAACAATTATCTTTTATATTTATTATATTATTATATTTTTTATGTTTTTAGTAAATTATTATTTTAATTATGGGCGTTCCGACAGTGGAGGCCTCGATATAATTTAATCACATTTTTATTAAACGTCATATTTTTTCAGTTTTGTTGAGAAATTCTGATTTCGCAGTATAAATACCATAAAAAAGTATTCCTGTTGAAAACTTGTCAGGCTAGCCGTTTTCAAGAAAACACTCTTCAAAGAAAATAATGCATGCATGGTCGCCCAAGCAAAAAAGTATTCCGGCATTTTTTAAAAGGCAGGAACAATATATTTTTTTAAATTACACTGTTATTAACACAATTATAATCAAATAAACTTTATTTTTGAACCTTATGTTAATATCGTTTACCGCAGAAATATGGCGTCCCTATAAACATTGAATAATGGAAAATCAATGGCTCAATATACTTTTTCATTTAATTATTCAACTGCCCATTGACAAATAAGTTAGTGCCAACATCGGCCCTTATTGCATTTGGCACACCGTGCCCATCGACACTTATCAGTCAGTTTGCCAATACTTCTACATATTGCCCTATGATAAATTTATGGAGGCGCACTGTTAAAAAACCATTGGGGTGTTAACGATATAGTAACTAATTTTTATCGATGTTTCATTTAAGGCCACTGTTGGAAAATCATTGGGATATTAGGTAAATAGTAACTAAAGGTGTGGTTCCTTTCACGCGGCCGTCGCATGCGACTAACGCAATGCGACTAACGCATGCGGCCGCCGTTTAATCAGTTGGTTTCTTAGGATCGCGGCTCAAACTCGCGATAGCAAAATTATTAGTGTAAAGGGAATAATCTTTGGTAAGAGTCGTAATGGATGATCTAGCAATATATTTATTATTAGAAGAAAAAGAGGATGACGAAATACTATTACAATTACCAACCTAAAATAGCAATGCCCCTATAAATCCAATATTTCAGCAAAGACGCGATGAAGGGTTGTTATACTACATTAATAAATCGACATCTGCAACAGGATGAAGTAAAATTTAGAAAATATTTTAGACTGAATAAAGCAGAGTTTACTTTTATTCTTGACTTAATAAAAGACGATATAAAGTCCGAGCCAGACAACAAAGTTGAATATCCAACAACCCCAAAGGAAAAATTAGCCATTGTATTAAGGTAAATCTGTACAGGGTGTACCAAATTTGCCCAGAAGTTTAAAACTAACTAGCTTATCTTGGGGAGGGTTTTAACCCCAAAACCCCCGTGGCTGCGCTACTGGTTTTAAAGACTATTACCACTATCCCAAAATTTAAAAAAATATATATTTTGACTTACCTGCACTGGCAGCGCCAATGATGGCCACAAGGGCGATTGCAAGGAAAGCTTTCATGTTTGAAAGATATTGGCTGGATTAGTTCTGGTTATGGTTTAAGTGTGAACTAATACAAATTTATATTGGCACTAGCTTTCATACTATTTTTTAAAAACGTTTCTTATCTTACTATCAAGTGCCTGTACTTTAACTTTTTCATTGTTTGAATAATCATATTTTTATTAATTTTCCCTAAAAAAAAGAATTATTTATTTTATCTTTAAGACTTTTAAGAGCAGTGTCGCTAAGGCGGATTTATTGGTACACTTTACAACAACAAAAAAAAACTCTTAGAGCCCTACCTCACCGAGACGCCATGGCGACGTCGCCGGCTACGTATCCACGCAATTCATATTAAAATTTATGTCAGCTAACTAACTTGGCGACGGTTTGGCAACGTCCCTAATTTAAGACCACGATTGATAATTTGGGCTTGAAAATTTGACCAGCTGGCGACGTCGCCAGTAAAATTATAGGCTAGCTGCGTCTCACTTACTCAGAGTCCAACCGGCACTAAGACGGACGCACACCTGTTTTATTTAAAAGAATGGAGTCTAATACGAAAGGTTTATTGTGGTAAATTAAAAGTCCATGTTTATGGATCCAATAACAATTATCCGACTAATTTAAATAAAATTTGGCAGCATATATCAATTTATACAATGAAAATAATGAAATGGCGGTTCAAGAAAAAACAACTGGTAAGTGACATTATTTATTTAGTTATCCAGTTAAACAAACATCTTGCCTGAATGATTTCAGTCACAAATATTACCTAATTTTTCGAATAGTTGAGTGCGTTTGCTACCACGATCCAAGTTTTGCGGTTCAAATCCGCCACCGTCAGAAATATCTTCAAGAATATCCATTTCTTTGCTAAATCTATATTAACATTCATTGGTCTGTGAAATATCCTCCACTTGTTGGATAATATACCAAATGTACATTCAATATAACGGCGTGATCGTGATAGTCGGTAGTTAAATATTTTTTTATCGTAACTGAGATTGTGTCCTCCATATTGTCTCATGAGGTTTTCATGTAAGGCAAATGCTTCATCTCCAACTATCACGTATGGAATATTATCACCGTTTTCTGTCAGCGGTTTTGTCTTAGGAATATTAAGGGAGTTGTTAATCAGATTAGTGTAAAAAGCAGTATCTTTAAAAACAGCTGAATCACTGCTTTTCCCATACGCTCCAACATTTATATAAAGGAAGTTGTAATTAGCATCACACAGAGCAAGTAACACAATTAAAAAATAATGTTTATAGTTGAAGTACAATGATCCAGTATGCATAGGTTTAATTACTCTTATGTGCTTTCCATCAATAGCACCAATGCAATGGGGAAAGTTGGCACGTATTTCAAACCCTCTTGCAACTTTTTCCCAGTCGTCTCCTGTAGATGTAATAGCTATGAACTGTTTTTGGTGTTGACATATTACGTCGCATACTTCTCGAATAATTGTGCAAATTATTGTATAGCCAAGTCTGTAGTTGTAATAAATCTCAATGAATGTACATCCTGTTGCAAAATACCTAGAACAAAAGTAATAGTATTTGGTAATTAAATGTAGGTAACTTAACTAAATCCGTTATTATTTTCAGCTGAATCATTGCAGAAAAAGTGGAAAAGTATCAGAGGTTGTTACAGACGAGAACTTAATCGGCAAAAATCTGTGAAGTCTGTTTCTGGCTGTGAATCACGTAAAAGTGAATACACTTATTTCAAACAACTTCAATTTCTACAAAAGGTTGTTGCTATAAGAGAACCAAATGTGGCTGCGGCCTCTATGAATCCTGAGGATGACTCGCAAAAGGACAGACAAGTAGACGGTCGAAAAAGACAGAAAACAAAAGAGAATGCTGAAGATGATAAATTTATTGCAGTTCTTAATAAATCCATTGAGAGTAGAGAAAAAAGTGACATAAGTCATCAAGATGAAGATAGGTTATTTCTGTTGTCATTGGTGGAACCTTTAAAAAGAGTCCCTTCACACAGAAAAATGGCAACCAAAATTAATCTTATGTCAATTCTAGATGAAGAAACCCGCACTGTGCCTAGTGAGAAGAACTTTTGGTCACAACCGCCAAATCCGCCAAATCCGCCAACTCGTAGCTATAACCACGGGTATTCCACTGGTCGCGGAGGCTCTGAAATTGGCTATGGAACTACAGATTCTTCGACTTCAAGACATGAAATACCGTCTCGGAGCTACAGCCAGGGATATTCCACTCGTGGAGGACAACCTGAAATCCCATATATGGACTATGCTGAGTCTCCGAATGCACCCACAACAAGTTCTGAGGATTCCTCTATTTTAGATCTATATTAATAATATGTAACTACAGACATAATTTTCTATTGTATGTTATTAAACTGCTTACCTTAATGTCACAAATAATTTTTCTTCTGGACTTATGCATTTTCTTAATATTGTATCTTGTTTTGTCAGTTCATTCCTACATAAGCTTAATAATTCATCAAAAGATGATACTGACATTCTCACGTAGTTAAAAAATTTTAAAGGATGTTTTCTTAAATCTACATATAGTTTGGAAAAAACACCACTTCTGCTTCGATCCGATACAAAAGGATGGACCCATAATTTCTTAGGTTTTTTCTTTTTTAACTTTTTGCGACGCACATAATAAATAAGTGCGATTTCTTCTATGCACGAAGCGTCCATTTTTGATCCGAAAACTGCAAAAACTACTGACATATGGTAGCCACTGGCTACTTCATTTGGCAACCGAAAGTAGCCAGAAGTAACCATGCCTACGTAGCCGGCGACGTCGCCATGGCGTCTCGGTGAGGTAGAGCTCAGGGTTACGAAATATATTTACTGACATAAAACCCGTGGCCGAGCTAAGTGGTAATAATAATGAGATGCCACTTTTACCCCTGACGATTGACTTTAGTACTTTGGGTCATACTTTAAAGAAGTTTGGCCGCCGAACCAAACAGCGCACCAAACAGTCGAAGAAGATGCATTGGTTTTTCGTAAATAACAAGAGGATTGTTTTTTCCCCAAATTCGACAATTCTGCTTATTGATGTATCCATTTAATTGAAAATGTTCTTCATCACTTAACGGCGAAATATATAAAATACACCTCCTAAAATATTTCTATTCAACCAGAAGAACAAAAACATTTTAATTTGAAATTGTATAGTAGGAATTCATGACTAAATACTTTTTAAAGTTTTCCAATAAAAATCTTTGCCTTCTGTCAGTAAAAATATGTTTAAACAGGGTGTCCGGAAATACAGTTCAAATAATTCTATGGGTGATTCTACTTGTTAAATTATGAAGAAAAGTTCATAATTTAACAAACATAGGTCCGCAAATGCGTCATAAGGTGGCTATGGCGATTCAAAGACGGCACCTATAGTTTTATTTTATATTTCTGGAACCGTTTCTGATAGTCCTCTCAGTTTTGGCATATAAATTGCTGTTAATAGTAGGTACTCTTCAGTGTTTTTAGTAAATTATTATTTTAATTATGCGTTCCGACAGTGGGGCCTCGATATAATTTAATCAGATTTTTATTAAACGTCATATTTTTACAGTTTTGTTGAGAAATTCTGATTTCGCAGTATAAATACCAAAAAAAAGTATTCCTGTTGAAATTTGTCAGGCTAGCGTTTTCAAGAAAACACTATTCCGGCTTTTTTTTTTTTGAAAGGCAGGAACAATATTTTTTTTTAAATTGCACTGTTATTAACACAATTATAATCAAAACTTTTTTTTTGAACCTTATGTTAATATCGTTTACCGCAGAAATATGGCGCCCCTATAAATTTAATAATGTTCAAGGCTCAATATATTTTTTCATTTAATTATTTAACTGCCCAGTAGAAAGGGTCCCCCTGGAAGGCCCCTGGGCTTACGGGCCCCTAATTTACTTGCCAACCACCATGGGCGGTATCTGATCGCCTTCGAACCTCTCTTTCGCTTGATCAATGAAAGCTTTTTTGGCAAATGTTGCTTCTGTCCGTCTTGCGACGATCCAAGAATTTCACCTCTAACGCCCAATACAATGCCCCCATCCGTTCCTATTAATCATTACCGGGGGGTTCCAAAACCAACAAAATAAAACCCAAAGGTCCTTTCCTTTATTATGCACACAGTATTCAGGCGAGTTTTAGCCTGCTTTAAACTCTAATTTGTTCAAAGTAAACGTGCCGGCCCACCTCGACACTCAGTAAAAGCACCGCGGCGGGATTGAGTTGGGCCGCCGGGGGGAGTCCCGCGACTCGCCAGTTAACACCGGAACGATGAACCGGCGGCGCGGACACAAATTCGCCCCCACGACTTTTTAACCGCAACAACTTTATACGCTATTGGAGCTAAAATTTTACCGCGGCTGCTGGCACCGGATTACGGGGCCTCGGATGATCTCGTATCGTTATTTTTCGTCACACCTCCCCGTCCCGGGGGGGAACTGCGCGCCTGTTGCCTTCTTGGATGTGGTACCCGTTTCTCAGGCTCCCTCCCCCGGAATCGAACCCTGATTCCCGTTACCGTTCAACCATGGTAGGCGCAGAACCTACCATCAAAGTTGAAAAGGCAGACATTCGTGATCTTTTTTTTATTTTTTCTTGTAAAATTTTTTTGGAAAAACCCTTTTCCCCGCTCTTTCTCGTTTATTATTGATTTTGTGCAGTTTGAAAATGACCTTTTTTAAATTTATTTAGGTCTTTTTTTAAATAAAAAATTTTTTGGGCTCTTTTAGTTTTGGGATATTTGCAATTTTATTTTTAACGAAATTCGTCAATATCTCGAAAATTTAAAAGGCTCAAATTTTTTTAAGAACCAAAATTACTATTTTAGGCCTAATTTTAGTTATATTATTTTTTTTCTCTCAAGTCAATAGTTTTCGAGTTATTTGAAGAAAACGATTTTTCACGATTTTTTCCCAGGTATACCCCTTTTTATAAATTTTCGAAATTTTTTTTTTTTTTTTTTTCATTTTTTTATTTTTATATGCTCTAGGATGATACTCTGTACACCTATGTACTTATTTTCTTATTTTGTTTTTTTTTTTTCGAAATTTCAATTTTTTTATTATTTTTTTTTAAAATTTCCCATCTCGAAAACCATTCCGATATCAAAATAACTTATAGAACCTTTTTTCTCAGTTTGTGGAGGGCTACAAATTTGCTTCCATAAGTTTTTTTCTATTTTTAATCGTTTTCGAAATTCATGATTCTAACCTCTATTCGGCCTTCAAGGTCATCCAAGGTCATACGAAATGGTACAGGGGGGTTCTGGGGGCGTATTTTGGGGGGGCAGCTACCCCCGATGGGGGTATCTGTCGAGCTCCGTTTTGCCCTACGACGCACCGTTTGGGAGATAAGTCGAAGAAAAAAACTGTTAATTTTTTATTTTTTTTATTTTTCAATTTTTTTTTTCAAAATTTTACAGTCACATTATTAAAATAATCAAACAAACCCATTTCCTACGAAATCCCACAATATTACGCTTTTAAATTTTTTTTTACTTTTTTCACCTCTCGGAAGCTGGATTTTTTGGCCAAAATCGCTTTGTTGCTTATATCTCGTTTATTATTAATTTTGTGACAATTTTGCACATAACCTTTTTTATAGAGCCTAACAAAAGGCGTGTTTTTTGTTTTATACAATTTTCCGTAGCTCCTTTAGTTTTTGAGATATTGGCGTTTTTATTTTAAACGAAAATCGTCAATATCTCGAAAACTAAAAGAGCTACGGAAAATTGTATAAAACAAAAAACACGCCTTTTGGTTAGACTAATAATTTAGGTTATATAATTTTTTCCTTTTAAATCAATGGTTCTCGAGTTATTTTGAAAAAACCGATTTTTCGCGATTTTTCCCAGGTATTTACCCATAATTTTTTTCGAAATTTTTTATTTTTTTTAAACTTGGTTTTTTTGCATATTTTATTAATTTTATGATAAATTATGATTGCTTATACATAATTTTTTAATTTAAAGTCAATAATGGCGAAACTATAAATTTTTGAAATTTTTTAAAATTTTTATTTTTTTTATTTTTATATATATTTCCTCTGCTTTGGGTATTTTTTTATGCTTTGATCTGTTTTTTTATTTATTTCTTGAATTTCGAGTTTTTCTTTTTAATTTGTTTTTTTTATATTTTTTTAAAATTTTTTTTTATTTTTTATTTATTTTTTATTTATTTTATTTTTTATATTTTTTTTATTTTTTTGTTATTTTTAATAATTGAGGCTTTCTCAATTTTTTATTTTATTAACTGCCCATTGACACAAAATATTATGTTAATGCCAACATCGGCCCTTATTGCGTTTGGCACACCGGTCCATCGACACTTATATAACTAGGGCTCGGTTTCAGAACGAGCTTGTTTCCTATACGTTTTTAATGTCTAGTAAATTCATTGGCGTGCGTATTAAGGATATATTATTATAATAAAATTTAAAAAATATGAAATAAAAACATAACAGAAGTGTGTCACAATTAATTTGCATAACATGATATAACTAACGTCTTTTTAAAGTTGGTTTCGTTAAAAATTGGTTCTTTTATAATTTTTTATAATTTAAAATATCTAAAAAAGCTTCTTTCGACATCACAGCTTGTAACTGGAGTAAATTGAAAATTATTTTACAAGTGAGTTCTTTTATTTTGTAGTGCCTCAGAAATATGTTTTATTTTTAAAAATCCTGGATTCCTTTCCAAGATTTTTTGTACATAAAATTTTTTAAACCACCAATTTTATTGGGAAAGATTTAAGCTCGTCTATAGTAATTTGAAATACATGAAATAAAGACACTAGGTGTGCTTTTTTTATTTTATAACTGTTCAATCACACCCGGGGAAAATATCCAAAATTTTCAAAAATAAATTTTAAATCAGATTTAACATTTGGTGCATTTATAACTTCTTTACTTTTTTTTTACTTAAAGCATCATCTTGTAAACTGTCGAAATATTTTTTACCCATTTAATTTATATGGTATATGCGTATGTTAACTGCTGATGCGTAGAACATGGGTAACTGTGATAGCCATATTCCCCACCTTGTAATAGCAGATTTGGGGGAATGCGACATTAATACACATATCTTAAAAATTTTGTAATACGCGAAGTGACTTAAGAAAAAACCCCTTTTTTTTTCAAAACTAAAGTATCAATAAGTGGATAAAAAAAAACGTACCATTTCGTATTCATGTAGGGGATGAGCTAAACATGTCATATTAAAAATTTTTGGGTGAGGTTGTCCCATTTTCATATATAAATATTCCCCAAAAAAAAAAACGCCCCTTTTCTAAATTTAGTACGACAGTAGAAAGTAATTTTCTACTGCAAATTTTTTTTATTGTCTCACTATTGATTTGGGAAAAAAATTTACTGTTAATTAAAAAGTTTTCCCGGGGTTTTGGTAACTTAAAGTTGCAACTATAAATTACAACGTATCTTTCCTTTTTATCAGTGGTTTCATTGACACTAAACTATAACTTTTTTCCTTCCAGATTGTGTCATTTTGTCCATAGTTTTTAAATAGACCTTATCAACATAGTTTTATGCAGAGTTGACTCGGGCTTTTCTGTAGATTTTTTTCCCAAAAAGTCCCCGTGGACCGATAATTTTTTTTATAAGGGAAAAATATCAGCTGCAATAAAATCTTTACACAAATCCATGCAGTCTGCGTTTGATACATAATGTTCTCGTTCTGTAGATTTGGATGCCCCCGAAAAAATTTGCATATTTTTTTAAAGTTGGGACCTTTAACATGTCCCAATTTAATATGGTTTCGTAAAAAAAAAAATT
>JAHBCN010010224.1:0-32364 GCA_019359885.1 Listronotus oregonensis | reverse complement strand
GGTGGGGTTTTAAAAGGGACTTGTCACTTTTGTTTCTTTCATTCTGGACTCCATTAAAAAAAAAACTGTTCGTTTTTTGATCCAATGCTCACAAAAGGCTTCCTCTTTTCCCCCTTAGTGTAGTATTTCCTCTTCTATAGGATTTTTATGGCTTTCTGTAAATTTGGGATTAAAATTTTCTCTGGGCTCCCAACAGAGAAAATTTTATGCTTTCACATTTAGTTAAAGGGAATTCCCCCTTTCTTTTTTTCCTTTTACCCGGGGTTTTAAACGGAACCTGCTCCCCAAATTTTTTTCCTTTTCCCCCCTCCCAAAAAATTTTTTAAGTCCTTGTGAACAAATCCCCCACCACATTAAGCCCCCAGGCCCGTTAGTTTAGGCATCCCCCCCTTTGCCCAAGAAAAAAAAAATTTTGGTTGTTTGGTAAAATTTTGGTTTTTTTAAATTGTTAAAAACCCGAAGTGCCAGTTTTAAAACCCAGTTTTTTTTCCTTGTTTTAAGTACTTGTTTCAAAATTTTAATTGTGCTTGGGGGTTCACTTTTGGATTAAAATCAAAAAAAAAAAATTAAGTTTCAAATTTTTTTTTTTTTTTAATTTATAAAATAAATTAAGTAAAAAAAATAGAATTTAAAAAATTTTTTTTTGTTTAAAAAAAAATAATAAAAAAAATCAAAATTGATTTTTAAAAAAAAAATTTTTCAAATTATTTGTCTTTACATGCAAAATTTAAAAACAAATCACTAGAAATTGCTAAATTAAAGGATGCATTTATTTAGAAAAACTTGAAAAATCCTTTTTTTTTTAATTTTAAAAAAAAAATTTTCAAAAATTTTTAAATTTTTCTTAAGAAATTCCAAACCCCTATAAAACAGAACAAAATAAAAAAAAAAAAAATTTTCAGTATTTATTTTAAATTTTTTTAAAAACCCCAAAAAAGGGAATTTTGCACAATTCCCCCGAAATTTAATTTGAGAAACAGGTTGAGTTAAATTTCTAAAAGCAAAAGTCTTATGCACATACAGATGTTCTTGCATATAGGTGCATTTATACAAAATTTTGAATTAGATTAGCATTTAGTGTTTTTGAAAAATTTTTTAAAATTATAATTTTGTTGAAATGAATAAATAAATAAAAATCCCTTCAAAACAGACAAAAATATCCGGCTCAAAATCTGAGCACAAATGGTATTGGGTAAGACAATTCGGCAAATAATATGACATTATTGTTGATGATTAAATTAACAATATTAAATACAGTTGTTACTGACGACACAATGGACAGATCCATAAAATATAGACTTTTTAGTAAGTTACTTTTTCTCTTATTATTTTTTTATCTGATAGCATATTTCGATTTTTGACATTTAAAAGGGGGCTTCCACTGGGTGGAATTGTTATAAATTTAGGTTATCATTTATTTTCTGTTTTCAAAAAAATTAAATTTTTTAAAATTAGATACCAAAAAAAACTCATTGTTATCATGTACACTAAAGGGGATTGAATTTAAATTAATGTCAATTAAAAAAAAAATAAATCAGCTAGACTGTTTAATGAAAAAATTGGTTAATTAGGGTAATAAAAATTAATAAATTGTATCCTGAATCTAAACTATGACTATAACTTTCTTTTTTTTTTTTTTAAAAGGGTATATTTTGGTAATGTGTTCCTTGAAAATTGCAAAGTTTTTCATTTGGTTTAACTAAAATAGAGACTAAAATGATAATTTTTAACAAATCTATGGAGAAAAAAGCATCAAAACCTTGACTAAACACATCCTCAAACACATTTCCCCCAAAAATTTTTGTTAATTTCTAATGTTAAATACCTACTATATTGTCAAATCCAAACTAAAATTTGGATGGCTTTTCTGATTTTCCATTATCTGGTTTTTAAAAAAACAACTTTTTTCAGTTCAAATCCCTGCTAATTTAAAAATTTTGATAAAAAACATTATTTTAATTTAATTTTAAATATTGCCTTATCCAAGGTGGATGTGAATTTTTTTAAAATCTGTTGCTAAGGGTCTGACTCATTAAAAAAATAAAAGGTTTCCCCAAAAAAGGGAGGTGGGTTTTTTTACATTTTTTTCCTTTTTAAAATTTAACACTTTTTCCCCTTTTTGTTAAAAAATATAAGATAACTAGTAGTATTTTCCTCTGATCAACTTGAAGCTAACAAAAAAAAAAAAGAAACATCGCGTCTTATTTATTTATTTATTTATTTTTCAAATGAGACACGCTGTATATTTCTATCTTAATCGATTACCAATGCTCTTCTGAACATAAAATATTTTTTACGAATTTTATATTAAAATTAAAAATACCGAATTATGTGCATCTTTTATAAAATGAAATATTTGACGACTAATAATTAATTCAATTATGGTAAAAACAAAAAAACTCAGCGCTTAACAAAGGAATTTTTTAATCGTGGTCGGGCAGTAATAATGTGCCGAACCAATTCTATTCAAAAGAGAGATAAAAAAAAAAAAAAATTTTCACCTGGATTTTGACTTTTAATTTTTTCTTATACCTTATCGAGTACCTTATAAAGAAAACTTATCATTGCAACAAATATTTTTAGGGTGGTCTGGCAAACAGTTGTATCAAGAATAGGGGTGCCAGACTTAAATTTTTATATTCTACTAATTAAATCCTTTTTTAAATAGTAAAACGTTGTACTTATGTACTTTAGATCAATCTTACAAATATTAGGTAAAAAAATATTAAAAAAAAACATTTGGACAAGCTACAGATCATCAATAATATCTGCGTTTCGTTGTGATTTCATCATCATGGGATATATTTGAAACTAATATCTTAAAAAAGGGTCTGGTTTGGCAAAAAATTTTGATTAGTGGTAATAAACCCTATCTGGATACAGTTCTTTTGCAGTTTGTAAGCAATATTTTTTTCAGTATATGTCAAATTTTGTGTTTTTTTGGGGGGAAAAAATGCCAGCAAATGATACGGGGTTATACACAATTTTATCGTTTTTAAATTTTTGCAGTTGATGTAATGTCAGATTAGTTTCTTCAAAGTAATTTCTAATATTTTAAATTGCTCTACAACATCTGAAATAGTGGCGTCGGTTTTTGCAACCTATCTATGGCAATGGAAATTGGCTTAAAATTTTGAGGTAATCTTCAGCACTTCTCTTTAAATGAATGTTTAAATTTTCCCAAATACTGTCAATTTTTTTTTGTGTTCTTCACTGATTCAAAAAGTATGGGCCATGATTCGTTAAATATTGCGCGTCTGAAAGAGTTCCATCGAACATCACTAGGTATGACTAGTTTTTTGCCTCCTTCTTTGGCATATGTTGCAGATGCAAAATGATTGTTCCTAAAGTACTTTACGATTTGGATACATGCTTTTTATATCAACGATTTCCAAATCTTTACATAATAAATTTAGTATATGTGTAGCACAGCCATATGCTATTACATTAAATTTATCAATGCCTTTATTTCATTTCGCATTGCAGACATGTTAGCTGCATTATCTGTCACAAACTACTCACTGTACAATCATACTCGGTTTTTTAGTTTGTTTATAAGGGTTGTCCATTTCTGTTAGGTAGTCGGATGTATGTGGATGCCCAGTTGTATCTAAGTGTCGAATAGAAAGGAGGGCCATTTTCTGCAGTAACTGTTGCACATACTATGGGTTCATTATCACATTAGACCATCCATCGAGTGAAAGACAAACGTTACTTCTAGACAACCCCTTAAAGCATTTGCTTCTTTCTTCGGTATATATTTGATCAAGTCTGCCTGACACATCGTTTCGACTGGGCGGTACATATCCAGGTCGCAGTAGTGCTATAGCTTTCTTAACTTCGGATTGCTCCAGGCAGATGAAACTGCTATTAGTTGCATAGAGGGCTCTGGCAATCGGCTTATCAATTTCATTTTTCGGTTACTAGTACGTACAACAAAAGACATCAGAGATCCAGAAGAAGTTGTGTCAGTATTGCCAGTATTACATTCTTTTTTTTTTTGTTTATGGGATTGAAGGGAAACTGAGTGCGACGTACTTGCTTGCTGAAAGTTTTGTTCAGTTTGAATTTGTGACGTATTTATGCTTGAAGTAGTTGACCTAAAATTTAAAAAAAAACAATAAGGCTTCAATTGTCCATAGATATAGATGTATGAAAAAGGTATCAAAAGAAAAAAAAGGGTCTGGTCCCTTTTTATGTGTGGAATTTTATAATTTTTCAGTTTGTTTGATAGAGCCCGTCAAATAGATCGTTTAATTTAAAGCAAAAAATAAAAAATCGTTGAATGAGCCATTTTTGAAAATAAAAGGTGTTGTGTTTTTCATAGTTACATACCTTAATAGTTACTTGGATAAAAAATAAAAAAAATGTATTTTTTTCAGAAAATATTTTCATCCAAAAAATTTTTTTTTGCAAATAGTGTTTAGTGTTAAAAAAACGTATCAATTCCAAAGCATTTTCAAAAATTTAAAAAAATTTTGGACACATAAAGTGCACCAGAAACCAACACATTGATCCATTGTTGTAAAAATAAGTTTTTAAAAATTTCCAAACATGGAAAATTGGAAACAAATTTTAACACCATTTTTAAAAATTAACAAATAATAAAAAGGTACTTACCGGTTAAAACTGATTGTGATTGTGATAACGTTGGGCGAGAATGACGAGTCACTATAAGTATCGATAGTATCGATGTCTTCATTATTTAATTTTTACATTTTTCCCAGTGTTTTTATCCTCTCCACCAATCCTTGCATTTTAAATTACATTTTTTACATGTGCGCGACATCCCGGTTTTCCCTCCCCTTTTTCCCCGATTTTTTTTTTTGAAAAACTGCCAGATAAGGTCTTTCTTTCTACCACTTCTTTGAAACGACATATTTAAAAATATATTTTATATTTTCAATATCAAATTTTCAGTTAGCCGTAAAAACAATGCTCGCGCGCACAGGTCTTAACTAGGAAATGACGCCCGTCCCGTTCCTCCCCTTTTGTAGACCGGTAAATCTGCGTGTTCTGACAGGAATTTTCAAGAAAGTGCAAGGCTTTTCGCGGTAAATATTTAATATAAGAGTTTATAAAAACGAAAAATATTAGGAATAGGAAAATGTTTAAATAAGGACACGTTACAAAACTTCGATTGTGCTATTTACAAAAAAAAAAATTAAAAAAACATTATTTTAAAAAAAATCGCGATTTTTTATTATTTTTTTTTAATCATGATTTTTCAACCCTGACCACCTCTGATGTTGATGAAAATGATGAGCAAGATTAGGTTTTGCCATACATTCTTTTGCTTAAAATTTTCCTCTTGATAAGCCCCACGAGACTGTCTATGTGAAAATGAGGGGCAACATATTTTTATTACCCATAAAAGGTGCAGAAAAAAATTGATTTAATAAAAATTGTTTAGAACTATTTAAGGAATACGGATAATCATTTTTAAGTAAATTAAATAATTGTTTTGTCATTTATACGTCAAAAAAGTATATCTGTTAAAAGTTGATATACAGTATGTCCACGGAAAAGGTGTTGAAGAGGAAAAACTTTTTTATTTTTGATTTTATCGAAAAAAGCTACTCTTGATAAAAAATTTTGCTATTTTTTTAGAGTAAGATTGGGATAGAAACATTTAACATATTTTATACGCGGTGTTCAGAAAATTGAAAAAACTTAAAATAGTACAAGAGTAAAGTGCATTTATTTGAGAAGATATGGAAAAAAGTTACTAGAAAAAGTTGTTTAAAATTAAAAGGGTAGTCTCTAATACCAATTTTCTAAAAAATCTTTATTTATTTGTGATTAAATTTATTTTAATATAAATTTAAATTTTTAATATCAATTTATTATCAAATTTTTTGCTGTTAAGTAAGCATTTAAAGGTGACGTTACTGCGGCTAATAAATTATAAAAGCGAAGTGTCAATAAAGCTTGTCACTATCAACGCTCACTAGTACAATAATGAGTTGTTAATTTGGAATTATTTTAATATTAAAATAATTTTCATCAAAAATTTAAAATAAAAGTGGGCCGATTTTTTTTAAAATTGATAATAGTAACTAGTTTTTATTTTTTGAACAACTTTTCCAGTAACTTATTTCCATATCTTCTCAAATAAAGCACTTATCTTAACCATTTAAATTTTTTTTTCAATTTTCTGAATACCACGTATAAAATTTGTTAAATGTTTTTATCCCAATCTTATTTCTAATACAAAATTTTTTTAAAAGCTTTTTTTGAAAAAATTAAAAATAAAGAAGTTTTTCTATTCAACCCCTTTTTCCGTGGACGTACTGGTGTCTACGAAAAAGGTGTTGAATGGAAAAAACTTTTTTTTTTTTGATTTTTTGAAAAACTACTCTTGAAAAAAATTTTTTTGCTCTTCTTAGAGCAAGATTGGGATAAAACATTTCTTTTTGTAGGATGTTCAGAAAATTGAAAAAACTTAAAATTAAAAGTAAAGTGCATTTATTTGCAAAGATAAGGAAATAAGTAACTAGAAAAAGTTGTTTAAACGTAAATTTCTCTAATTTTAATTTTCGAAAAAATCGGCCCACTTTAATTTATTTGTAATTAAAATTTCATTATCAATTAACAATTAAATTTTTGTACTAGTAGGCGTTGATTAAAGCTTTATTAACGTCCTTTTAAATTCATTAGCCGTAGTATCGTCAGCTTTAAATGCTTACTTAACAGCAAAAAATTTGATTATAAATTGATATTAAAAATTTAAATTTATATTAAAAAAATTTAATCACAAATTAAAAAGTAAATTTTTTTTTGAAAATTGGTATTAGAGACTACCTTTTACTTTTGAACAACTTTTTTATCAAGAGTAGATTTTTTCGATAAAATCAAAAATAAAAAGTTTTTTCTCTTCAACACTTTTTCCGTGGACATACTGTATAAGCAACCGTTTTCGAGATATTTGGATTTTAAAAAATTACGACGCATATGATTTTATTATAGCAAAATTTAAAAAAAAAATAAATAAAACAAAATGTACAATCAAACAATATGTATTTTAGTTTTCAATAAAATTATTGTTCTAAAATTATGTTAAGCAAAACATAAGCTAGGTTTTATAATTTTGTTTAAAACATAGAAAAATTAAATAAAAACATTAACACCCTGTATTTCAGAAACGGAGGCCTTGCGGACCCATATTTATATAGACTTTTATGTTTATTTTTGGACCCTGACTATTATAAGTATTGACATTTCCTCACGAATCACCCTGTAGGTATTACGTAAGTGTTTTTCTAATGATCTTTCCCTTATTTTTGAGTGTAATGAATCGGGTAAAATCCCGCCTGCATTATAAATTCTAAAACAACTATAACTTCAGAAATGCACTTACTTGTGTCCTAAAGTTTCTACCCCTTTTGGGGGTTCCATAATTTGATGCGTCAATGAATGAATAAATGACTGAGTATAGTAGTTAAATGGACGATTTTCAAGATCAAATATCTCCAAAACTCTGTACATAATTTCCAATTTTTTTTTCAGATAGTAAGAATATTTATGTAAATTTACATACCAAATTTCTTTTTAGTATATAGAAGTTATGATAGGAGGGGAAATATGCTGAAACTTTTCGTGTAAATACCCATTGCGTTTGGCGGAACTTGGCCTGGCGCACTATCGTGTGCCAAGCCAGTTTTTTCCGTTTTTTTGTTTGTTCTGTACTTCCTGCAACATCGCCCATTATTAGAATTTCTCTTTACATTTTGCATAATTTTGTCGGAAGACATATTTTTAAATATAGACGTACAATGTTACGTCTACGTAAAATACTGCTTTGTGTGATCATAATTCCAGTAAATTTAAATTAATACGAACATAGATGAGTTAGTTAAAACGTGATACTTGTAATTTGAAATGCATGGGGCATTGACTGAACAATAATAAATTCTGTTTAATCCTTCTTTTTTTTTTAATATAACAATATATTAATTTATTTATTCAGCGGTTTTAAAATGTTATTTATTTTCTTGCAGCATCTAAAATATTACACAGGCCCAAAAAAAATTAAAGTGGTGTGTGCTGGGTGTTGGAAACTTTATATGACATAAATTATCTATTTTTACAAGACCTTTAATTCAGATTATATGACCTTTTTGCCCAAAGAATATTTTTTGAGTTATAATTAAAGAACCGAATTGTCAGGATGTTTTTTTGGTATAGGTACCTCTGGAAAATTTTTTTTTAAATTTTATTATATTTGGATTTTTTTTGCAAATTTTAAGTGATTTTTAAATAAATAAAAAAAAATTTATTATAAAAAAAAAACAATAATCACGTTAATAAATAATAGTTTTGAAACCAATTTTATTATACTTACCTGAAAATATTACATTTTCAACTGTGTAAAAAATACAGTAAATATAAAATTTTTAGAACAGGGCACGGATTTTTTTTTCCGATCCTCTTTCCTGCGCTTATACAAAAACCATCCATGAAAACTGTTCATAACAACGATTTATTTATTTGCTTTTTATTTTTTTTTATAAAATTTTCCTTTTAAAAAAGAATTTGTAGGAAGAAAATCCGTACCCAAATTTTAAATTTAAAAACGGGCAAAGTATCGTTTTTACCCTAAATCCGGTTAATAGAAATTTCCTTTTTCCAATAACTCAAAAAAATCAAATTTATAAATTTTTATTTTTTTTTAAAAAATCCAAAAATTTAAATTTCCCATTTAAAATTTTTAAAAAGAAAATAACCACCCAAATATAAAATTTTTTTTTTGGAAAAAAAGCGTGTAGAAACCAAAGAAAAATTCTTTAAAAAAAAAATTTTTATTGGAAGTTAATGGAAATTCTTGAAAATAATTTTGTTTTTTTGGGAGGAAATATTTTCTTTATTTAGCAGGGAAGAGTTTTCCTTTCTTTTTTTTAGGTAAAAACCCGGTCAAAATTTTTCCATTACCAAAAAAATTCCTTAATTCCTGCATTTCCTTAAAAATTCCGAAAAAATGGGATAGGTTATTTGTTGCATCCAAAAAAAAATTTCGCTCCTTTTCCTTTTCTTATGGTTTAAAATTTTGCAAAATCTTAAAAAAAAAAAAAACCGAAGTTGGAAGGGTGGGTTTTGGTACCTTTTAAAAGGGCTGTTTCCCCTTTAAAGCACAATGGCTTTTTCCAATTGCAAAAATAAAAACCTCAAAAAAAATTGGTACCCAAAATTGTTTGGCCCTTCTTAAAAAAAATTTAAATCTCCCAAAAATAAAAACCCCCTTCAACACTTTGTTAACAAAAAAAAAAAGGGATTAGCCCAATTACGAATTGTCAAAAATTAACCTTAACAAACTTGTAAAAATTTTTTTCGAAATTGTTGTATTTTTTTTTTTAATTTTTTTACTTTTTAAAAAAAAAATAAATAATCAATTTTTTAAAAAATTTTTTCGGTTTTTTGAGTTGTTTTTTCCAAATAAAAAAAAATGCTTACCCCGAAATATTTTTCCGTTTTTAGATTTTTTCGGTCCCTAGGCCCCTTTTTTATTTTTTTGAAAAATTCTTTTTTTTTAAATTTTTGATAAATGAATTATTTTTTGGAACTTAAAGTTTTTAACAATTTTTTAACTTACGTAACATTACAAAAAACCATTTTTAACAAAAATTTAAAAAAAAAAGTCAGAAAATTTTTTTTTTTTGGGAAAAAAAAAATTGTTTGCACCCGGGGGCATTTTAGCCCTCCGGGGGGTTTTCCCCCCTCGGCTACCAGGGACTAAAATGTTTTTATACCCTTTTTTGGGGAAAAAATAATTTTTAAAAAATAATATTAAAAAAAAAACCATAACAATAAAAATCCGCCCAAAAGGGGTTGCAGAATTTTCCTAACCTTAAAATAACCCCATCACTTTTTCCCCGATAACAAATTTTAAATTTTAAATTTTGGGGGGCACCCCCAAACCGGTTAAAATTAAGATGAGGGTCCTTAAGGCAACCAAATATCCCAAAAACCCTAATTTACTCGGTCAAAATTATGGTCAGTTTGGGAAAATTTACTATCGCGAATCCAATGGGGAATTAAAAAAAGGATTTAAAAGGGGGGTTTTCCCTTTTTCATTTTTTTTTTTTAAAATGAATGTAGGTATGTTTAAATTTTTTTTTTAAAATTTGTATTTTTTCTGCTATTTTTTAAAAATTTTTTTGGGGTTTAAATTTTTTGAGGTTACAATGTTTAATTTTGACCCAGGATTTCCCTCCTCTGTTTTGTCTTTGTATGCCCCCTTTAACCCCTTTTTTTTTTTGGGTTTTTAATCGATATACCCCAAAGCGGTCTGCCTTAAGGATAGTCTTTCTTATCTGGTAAAAGGGGAAACTGAAAAATTTTATCCCCCTTCCCCAAAAAAGTTATGTCCATTTAAAAATATTTTAAAAAACTAAAAAAAATTACAGGATTCCAGAATTAAAGCAAATTGAATTTTTGAAAATTTCCTTTTTTGGGGGTTTTTTAATTAATAGAATTTAAAAAAATATTTGGGGATTTAAAAATAGACAGCTATATAAACGTTTTTAAATTTGTATAGTAAAAGCTGCTAAAAAGCACTTTTTAAAAATATACCAAAATTTTAATGAGATGGTTAAAACGAATTTTTTTTATTGGGGGTACCGTTCATTTTCCCGGGAAATATTTTAGTCAAAGAAATTGGCCCCCAAAAAAAGTATTTTTTTCTACTGCCACTAAATCCCCAAATTTTTAGTAGCTAAATTTACCCGGGGTATAACTTTATAGAGGTTAAAGGATTTTTAAAAAAACATTAAAAAAAGGGCCAAGTTCCTATTCAAAAATTCGGCCTTCTAAAGTTGAATCTAAAGTTAGACAAATTTCTGTCCAAAATTTTTTCCCCACTGTTTTTAAACTTGGTATTGGTAATTTGGTGATCCGAATCTAAAAACCTTTTTTTTCGGCAAGTTTTTTTTCGAGATATTCTTTATCAAAGTTAAATTTTTAAAACTAACCCATTTTATTATTTACCCTTCTTTTTGCAACGATAAATATTTTTACAAAAATTTGGGACAAAATTTTTCAAAAAACCCCTTTTAAAAAATTTTTTTATTTATTTTTTTTTTTTTCATTAAATTGCTTTTAATGTCAAAGGCAGCGGCCATATTTGCTGATAAAATCCCTAGTGTATACATGGTTGCGGCGTTTGAAAGGGGAAGTTTGAATTAAAGGAAAAAAGGTAAAATAAAAAAAAGAAAATTTTTTAAAAAAGGTGTTTATAAAATATGTATGCCAATTTATTAGGGGATACGGGGGTAATGGGAATTTGGGGGTAATAAGAACCGCCCCCTATCGGGTGTTTGAATAGTTTTATTTTTAAGACAAACTGTGGTGTGTAAGGCTATTCGGGGTGTTATGAATATAATATTAGATATAGATATTTTAAAATGTTTTTAAAATCCCAAAAAAATAATTCGGTTAAGTATTACAAGATTTTGGTGCATAATGAAAAAAAAATTTTTACTGAACAAAAATTTTATGTTTTTTTTTTTTCCCCCCATTTGAAAAATATTTTTTTTTTTTAAATAAATAAGTCAATTAAAATTTTTTTTCCCCCAATTTACCTGCTTCTCTGACTACTAAAAAAACCAAAATTGTTTAAAGACTTCGATAATAAAATAAAAAATTTTAAACTTCTCTAATTTTTTTGATAATTTTTAAAAAAAGAATTTTATATTTTAAAAACATAACATTAACTCTAATTAAATGACAATGGTAGAGTTTTTTTTTTTTTGCAAAATTTTTTTTTAAAAACCAAATTTTTGTTTAAAACCCAAAATTTCCAAATAAATTTTTTTTTCCGGGGTAATAGGAACATTTGAAAAAATTTCTTTTTATCGGGCCCAAAAATACGAATAAACAGCAACAAGGAAAGTTCTTATTACCCCAGTAGGGATAATAAGAACATTTAGGTACATGTGGTAATAACAATTTGGGTTTTTCTCTGTAAACTAAAATGATGTATTTATTTTGTCCTTCCTTCCTACAAAGGAAGGATTAGCTTTAGCTTTTGCAACAAAAAACCGGTATCACATATATTTTTTTAATAATATCTTATCAAAATAAAACCCCAAAATTTTTAACCCTATTACCCCAGTGTCCCCTAAAATCAAGAATTCTCTGCAAAAAGAGGGAGGAATAGTGTAAATAAGGTTTGTTTGATTTTTAACTTTGATGATCAATATCTTTAAAAAAAAGTTGCCAAAAAAATTTTTTCAGATTCGTGATGCGCCCCAAAAAACCCCGTATACCAAATTTGGTCAAAATTGAAGTGCAGACAATTTTCGAAATTACCGTTGTTTTTAAGAAGGTAATAATAGAAAAAAAAATTTTTAATATTTACAAACTTTGTTAGATTGTGTTTTATATAAAATTTAAAGAATGCGATCTAACTGCACGTCTGTATTTCTTCTCAAACCCGGGGCAGATTTTATAAAGCAAACCCCCGAGTTCTTGTTTATGTGTTCGAGCATTTTTTTAAATTGATAATTAAAACAAAAAATTTTAGAAACGATTGAGTAAGCCGTTGATAAAAAAAAAAATTTTTTAAATATATACCACCAAGAAATATACCTATTTATGTAAATTCGAAAGAACATGTGGCAGTTTGCCGATGAAGGTCTAAATTGCAAATATATATAGGAACTTAAAATCCTGCTGTTGGGGAGGTTGATTTTTAAGAGACTTTTTTTTGATATTGTTATTATTTTATATTCACAAAGGCCAAATACTAGGGGGGCGGGAAAGTTTCAAAGAGAATAAAAC
This sequence comes from Listronotus oregonensis, assembly GCA_019359885.1. NCBI lineage: Eukaryota > Metazoa > Arthropoda > Insecta > Coleoptera > Curculionidae > Listronotus > Listronotus oregonensis. The sequence goes on along the minus strand of JAHBCN010010224.1, from coordinate 19,587 downwards.
TTATGTAAATTTTTATTATTATTATTATTATTATTTTATCGTGTGAAAAACCCCCGAATTTTTACTAACGTACCTATATATTCTAATTTTTAAATTTGTTTTGGGGGTTAAACCGCCCCCCCTTGGCTCTGATATCCGATAATTTCGCCAGCTCGCCCTCACCCCCAAAGCTTAGCAAGGGTGGAAACACATTTGTGCTACCTACACATGAAAATGGTTGTAGGTAGACAACACATTATAATTTGGACAGATCGGGGTCTCGTTTTGGATGGCGCGGCGCGTTTGAAACCATACCCGCGCTGTGCCCCTCGTCCATCAACCCTTCCAAGCGAATTACATTTTGTGTGTTGCGCCGTATTAATTTAAATGTTTTACCTTGTTGTTTATTTTTTTTTGCAAAAATTTTTTATTGATAAATACCTTTTTATTAGTATAGTGTTTATCAAATTTGACCATAAATTTGTGTTTATTGTTTGTTACCTTAATATCAACAAATGGTAGGGTTTTGGTTTTTTGGGTTTTCCCTCCCCGATTTAAAAAAACGTAGGTCAATGCAAATATTTCTTTTACAAACCTTAAACTAACTTAAAATTTGGGGGTTAAAAATCTTTTCCAGTTTATGCCCAAGACACAGTCATTTCCCTTTTAAAAAACTTTTTATATCCTAAAGTTTATAAATGCCAAAATCTGCCTTTTTGATTTTTTTTTTTAAAAATTTTAAAAATTTTTTACCAAAGACTTTTGATCAGCGTCACATTGTTTTTTGGGAAATAAAGATTAATCCATAATTTCCCTTTTTTTAAAATACCATTAATCCCCCCCCCAAATAAATCACCGGCTTAATTTACAATTTACCTAGAAAAGGGGAAGTTTTTATTTTAAATTGTTCTGACAAGTATTTGACATATTTTTTAAAAAAATTATTTTTTTTTTTTAAATTTAAAAAAGGATTAAATGCTTAAAAATTAAAATTGGTTTTTTTGTAGGTAAATTATTGGTCCATTAAAAAAGGGGAAAAAAATTTAAAGTATGGGGGTATTAAAAAAAAGAGTTAATGGGGGTTTTAATATCAGTAACAATGCTTTTTTTTTGGGATACCCTGTAGATAATAGCATCTAGATCTTTTAAATACATTGTCTTACCCGGATTCTATTTTTTCCGGGGGGTTAGGTTTTTTAAAATTTTAAAAAACCTTTTTTTTGATACGGTGATTTTTTTTAAAAAAAAAAGGGTTTTTAAATTTTTTTTTCAAAAACTGAAAAGATATAGGTATAGGAAGATGTCAACAAAAATTACTAAAAATTTTTGAGAAACTGAATATTAAAAAATTTTAAAAAAAGGGGGTGTTTTTTTTAAAATTACGGGGGTTTTTGGGGTTTTTGATTAGATCTGGCAACGCTGCACTTGCCAAAATATTTTTAAATTGTTTTTTATCACTTTTTTGGCTGTGTAAAACCAAAAAAAATTCGTGAGGAAATGTCAATACTTTAGGTAATAGTCAGGGTCCAAAAATAAACATAAAAGTCTAATCAAATAAAGGTCCGCAAGGCCTTGTTTCCGAGATGGGGGGTTTTCCCCCAGAGGCTGTCATATGCTTAGATGTAAAGGGGGGAAATTTTTTTAAAAAATTATAAAACCCAGCTTATGTTTTGCCGAACATAATTTAATAAAAAAAAATTTTTTTTAAAAAAATTAAAAAATACATATTGTTTAATTATACTTTTTGTTTTTTTTTTTTTTAAATTTTGCTTTTTTTTAAAAATAGATGCGTCGTAATATTTTTAAATTTAAATATCTCAAAACGGTTGCTCAAAAAAACCCCTTTTAACAAGTCCCCCTTTTTTGAGTAAAAATAAGGGAAACAATTATTTTTTTTTTTTTTTAATGTAATACAGGGCCGTACCAAAAAGTTGTGATTGTTTAAAATAGTTAAAAGACCAAAAAAGGGGCCCCCCTAAAAAAAAAGAGCCGTAATAAAATTAGATTCGAATCCGCCATAGCAAAAAACCCCCAGATACCAATTTTTAATTCAATATTTACATTATTATAGATTTTATTAAAAAAATAGAAGAATTAAAAAAAAATTTTTAAAAAACCCTGTATTTTTTTTAAAAGTAGGCCCCTTTGGGGACCCATTTTTGTATAGGCTTTTTTGGGGTTTTTTTTTGGGGGCCCCCCCTACAATTTTAGTATTGACAGTTCCTTATGAATCACCCTGTATACAAAAAGGTTTTTCCCAAAAAAAAAGGGGGAAAAAGCAGATTCCTTAGGTCAATAATGCAAAAAATTTTTTAAAATTTTCCTTTTCCGAAAAAAGATAATAACAAAGATAAGGGTGTTTTAAAAAATTTTAATTTTTTTTTTTTTTTTTTTCTTAATAATTTTTTAACGAAAACCCCTTTTGGGGGGAAAAGGAGTTGGGGGTTTTTTGAGGCAAAAAAAATTTTTAAAAATTTTCCCCCCCCCGCTTTTTTTTTTTGCTAAAGAGGACGCCCGCTGCGGCCCCCCCTTTACTTGTTTTTTTTTGTTGTAACTTTTTTTTAAAAATTTGAATATTGACTTGTTTATTAAAAAAAAAGTTACTATAAACCCCTCTGCATCAAAAAAGTATGCTTTATTTAAGTCTCTATGAGCAGCCATTCTGGGGATTTGGGGACCTTTGAGGGTGATTTTGGGAGGGTTTGAGACGTTTTCGGGTTTTTTGCCCAGGAAGACCTTTGATCAGCGTGTTAAGAACTATCACTATGCAAAGTTTGAAATCAATTCCCCAAAAATTTTTTTTTTCCCTAAAAAAATTGCGGGATTCTTTAAAAAGGGTTTTATCTCGGGGAACGGCTGCTCATAGAGACTTAAAAAAAAGTTTTATATTTTTGATGCAGATGGGGGTTTTTTTAACTTTTTTTTTAATAAACAAGTCAATATTAAAGGGTTTTAAAAAAATTACGAATTTAAAAAAAATTTGGGGGGCCGTAGCTCGCCCCCCAGTAGCAACATCAAAAAGGGGGACGAAAAATTTTTTGCCTGGGAAAAAACCCCAGACCCCCAAAATTTTTTTTTGCTAGGATTTGGTTAAAGAATTATTAAAAAAAAAAACAAAATTAAAAAATTTAACACCTTGTTTTTTTTTTATTATCAACGTTCGGAAAAAAGGGAAGTTTAAAAAAAGATTTTTTCGCCTAAGGAATCTACTGTTGCTCTGTGTCCCATTACTTTTTTGGGGCACCCTTAACTTATATATATATATATATATATATATATATATATATATATATATATATTATATATATATATATATATATATAATTTTTTTAAAATCAATTTTTGCTTTTCTGTTAAACAGTTTTTTTGATCAATATGTTTCCACTATAAGAATAGCCCATTTGGGGCCCGGGGCAACATTAACGAAAAATATCGCGTTTCCCTCAAATTATTCCAGTTTGGGAGAGGGGGGCCCGGTTATGTAATTAAAAATAATTAAAAAACCGGGTTTTGTCATTTTGGGGAAAAAAGTATTCCAGGAAAAAAAGAACCTAATTGTTTCGGGTTTGGGGTTTAAAATTTTTTGCTGAGCACCGCGCTTTTTCCTCTTTTTTTTTTTAAGCTGTTTATTTTTTTTTGGGCTTTTTTTGCAAAAAGAATTATAAATGAATAAACCGTAGAGGTTTTGATTGTCCCAACAACAAAAATTTATATTTTAGGAAAATTTGCTGCAAGACAAACAAAGGTGGTTTAAGGGGGTTTGGTAGTGTTTACAGTTTTTTGGGGCTTTGGTTTGATGCCACCCAGCATTTAAAAATTGCCCAGAACTGCCGAAGGAGCAGCATTTTCATTTTTTTTTCTGAAAATGTGTCAAAAAATTCATTTCCTTAAAAAAAAAGGTGGATTTTGCCGTAAAAGTGCGTTTAAAATTTTTAAAAAAACCCCTTTAAAAAAATTTAAAAAAATAACATTATTAATTTGTTCTATCGCTGTTATCTACGAGATTTGTCCGGGAAAATGGGGCGTTCCAAAGGGGCAACATTTTCCCATCTCTACCATGGTTCCTTTTGCTTTAAAAAAGTCGAAGGGAAATACGAGGCAATGACCTTCCAAAAAAAAAGGGGGATGATGGGTAAACAAACTTGACTTGGTTCGACCACGGCCACCTAATGTTGGGTTTCCCCCTTTTCCCGAATTGTTTTTATTGGATGGAGCTGCTGAGATTTCCGGCAGAATAAATTAACGCAGATTTTGAAAACGGAACCATTTAATAAATTTTTCAAGCTTTTTTTTTTTTGTTGTATATATTTAACTATATTTTTTTTAAACGATTAAACAGTAGAAAATGAAAAAGATATACTAAACTTAGCAAAAAACCGTTTTTGGGAAATCCAAAAGGGCCTCAAAAATCACAATTTAAACCCATTATTATTTTTTTTTTTTTTTAATTTTAAGTTTAAGAGCAAACCTTGCATCTACGAAATTGTGACTGATGCTAATAAAGGTAAACTGGTAAATATCCCACGCGGAAGTAGCTGAAATGGAGACGGGGGCCGTGGTGTCACAAATCATCAACAGCTCACACCGGTGAGAACGGCGTCCGACAACAAACTTCGTTTTAAAGCAGTGACACCCGTTCGGCTGACAAACAAAAATAAAAAATCTTATTTAATAAGTCACCGTTTAGCGGGGGTTGAATAGGTGTCAGCAATATGTAGACCCGTCCGTTGGCCCGTTTTTTTCGCCAAATTGTGACAACCGTCCGGAAGGGTTAAATGCAAAATATCCTGCCTTCATTTAAAATTCTAGGAAATTTGACCCAGAAATTTAGGGGTTAATCAGATTGAAAAATTTTTTAAAAATTCCCTTAATATATATCTACCGCACCTTTTTTAAAAATCGAATAAAAGATAAAATTCTCTCTTGCTTTGGCAAATATTAGTCAGAACTTTTGCCAAATTTTTTTCACCCTAATTCTGAAAAATAATTGTTCCCCCCTCCAAAGGAAAACCGAACTATTTGCAAACAATTTGTGCCAATTCTACCTTGATCCTTATTAATCTTCCCTTCCAACAGTTGTCCCGGCCATAAAAGGGGCCCATATAATTTTTTAAAATCAAAAGATCGCTTTTTCTTTTCTTTAATAATTTAAAAAAAGTCTGGGGGATGGGGTACCGCAATGTCTTAAAAAATTCCCCGAGCTTGCACCCATCTTAACTCGTCTTTTTTGAATCTTTACGAACGGGCATTTTCCGGGGATTTGGAAACTGCACGGGAACCCCCAAAAAAAATACAAAACTTTTTCCCCCTTTAACTATACCTATACCCCCTTTTTTTAGGTTTTTGCAAAGAATGGAAAAAATTCATTAATTCCCAAATCTTAAAGTATCTGGAAAAACATAAGATCTTACATGATAGACAATATGGATTCCGTCACAGTAGATCCACACTGATCTTCTTTCCTTTGTCTCACACAACTGGAACAAGTCCCCTTGAGTTTCTTGGGAATCCCAGATCGTTGCTCTTGACATATCCAAAGCTTTCGATCAGGTCTGGCATGATGGGCTTCTTAACAAACTTCCTTCTTACGGTCTTCCACCTAAGCTTTGCTCTTGGCTTTCCAGTTTCCTTTCTAATCGACGTATATCAGTTAGTGTAGATGGTTATTCCTCCAGCTTCTACCAAATTAATGCTGGGGTGCCACAGGGCTCAGTGCTGGCACCCACGCTGTTTCTTCTACACATTAACGATCTTCTCTCTTCCACAATCAATCTCATTCATAGTTTTGCTGACGATAGTACCCTCCACTCTAGTATTCAATTTCTTCAGCCACCGTGTAATTTTGATTTTGAAAACAAGCGCAGGTCAATGCAGATATCTTTTTCACAAGACCTCAAACTTATGTTGGATTGGGGCGCCAAAAATCTTGTTTAGTTTAATGCCTCGAAAACACAGTTATGTTCGCTGTCGCGAAAAATGTCTGCAAATGCTCATCTCTTACATATGAACGGCCAAGTTCTGCAGAGCAAAGATTCGTTTAATCTTGTCAGTGTTACTTTTGAGAATAACCTCAACTGGCACAAACACATTTCATCCATAGCTTCGACAGCTTCAAAAAACATTGGATTTCTCTTCCGAGCCAGAAAATATTTCTCTTCTTCCAATGTGTACACTCTGTATGTATCCCAAATCAGACCCTCTTTAGAATATTGTTCTCATGTCTGGGGAATGGCGTCCCCTACAACACTTAGCATTCTGGACTCCATTCAAAGAAGAGCCGTTCGTCTTATTAATGATCCAACGCTCACAGCAAGGCTTCCTCTTCTTGCCCACCGTCAGTGTAGGGGATCTGTCGCTTTCTATGGATTTTCAGGCCTCTCTCAGAGGAATTGGCAGTATAATTTCTTCTCTGGCAGCTCCAACAGAGCAACACGTAGTGCAACTTTTACACCCTTTTTACAGTTCAGTTCCTTCATCCCTAGAGTGTCAAGACTATGGAACCTGCTGCCCGCAGAATTTTTTCCTTCCCTCCCAATCTCCAAAAATTTAAGTCCCGTGTGAACAAACTCCCTCTCACCACACTGAAGACACCCACGGTACGTTAGTACTTAGGCATCAGCCTTCGTGGACTGTCCCAAGATAAAAAAAACCTATTTCAGGGCGTTCCGGATAGAAATATGCAGTTTTTAGAATGTTCTCGTTTCTTGTGTCCTAAAACGTACTTACATACCAAAAGTCAAGTTTCGACTCCCTCAAGAACTGCCCCATAAGTTAATGAATGGGTGAGTAAGTGAGTGAATCAGTCCGTCAGTAATAAAATGGACAAACTTCAAAATGGATTATCCCAGAAACCACTTGGAAAAACACGCTTGAAGGTTTCGTGTGACATACACACTGTGTGCGTCAGACTGAAATTTTGCCTATCGCACTATCGTGCACCTAGATTTAAATATGGCGGTAATCTAATTTAGAAGCCGATTTAATTTAAGCGACCTTCCCCTACATAGAAAGGTCGCGTTTTTAAACAAAAGAGTTAAATTAATCATTTCGTTAATACGATTATAAAAATAATTAATGTTATTTATTCATAATTGCAAGATTTATATTAATGTAAAACAGTTCACTTATGTTTTATTTTTTTATTGAGTAATAATATTTATTTAATAGTTTTTATACACGTCAAACTTACCATTGTGTTACGTTATTTTTCTTTTATTTCTTACGGATTTAAAAACTTTAAAAACTTGAATTTTCTATTTATCTCGTGATCCATGGTGGCTTTATAAATTATAATAACCCCGTGCGAATTAGTGATGAAAAGAAGACCAAGACCAACCGGGCAGTTTTGGGTTTTGGGCTTGGTTTTAAAAAAATTTTCTTGGGCTTTTCTTCAAGCCCAAGAAGGTCTTGGTCTTGGTCTTGGTCTTGCTGCAAAATTTGCTGGTCTTGTTTTTTTTTGGGAGTAATAATTTAAACTAAACAATCTTAAATTTATTTTTTTTAATCCTTTAAAAAAAAAAAAGATGAAGACTATATTTTTTGCTTTAAATTTTTAAAATATACCCAAATTTTTAAACCACATGTACATTTAAATTATTTGATTAAAAATGATATTTTAAATGGGGGTTTTTTTATTTATATTTTTTTAAAAATATACCAATTTTAACTTTACATGTACATTTAAATTATTTAAAAAAAAGTATTTTAAATGTAGGGGTTTATTTATTTATATATTTTTAAAATATCCCAATTTTAACTTTTTAAATTTAAATTATTTAAAAAAAAATATATTTTAAATGTAGGGGTTTATTTTTTATAGCTCTTCATTTTAGATGGAAAAATATTTTAATTTTCTTTGAATAGGCATATATGAGTAAAATTAAAGCAAATGCAAAACTGAGTATTGAGGGCAAAAAAAAACTTTTTTAAAACCAGATGTGAAATTTCCATGAAAATTATTTGATATGTAACTTGGTTTTGTTAAAAAAAAGTTATTTTGAAAGCCAAAAAAATTTTTTTTCAAATTGTAAAACATTTTCCTAAAAAGTTTGTGCAAATTTTTATAGACATTCTGCATATACAAGGTGGCTCCACAGTGCCAAACTCGATATCTCTGAAACCGTTGATAATGGTAAAAAACTGAATACAAAAAAATTAAAAAAAAAGGGTGAAAATGAAAAATTTTTTTCTATTTTGAATTTTCCAAAAAAATCTACTACCACTCAAAAAAATTTTCCCTTTTTTTTTGCTTTTAACCCTAAAATAAAAAAATTATAAAAAAAACTTTTTTAAAAAAACCCTTCCCCCTGTATATTATGCGGAAATTTGGAACTGTCATAACGTACAATGTCAACGAAGGGTTTTTTTATTTATCATTTATATTTTTTGGCATTGTTTTGACTTTTCGTCTAAACCGGAATAAATTTTAAAAAATAAATTTAGGTATAAAAAAAGTTTCCCCTATATGACATAAAAAATTTTTTTTTTTATTAAACTATATTTTACTTTTATTTCTTTTTTAAAAGAACAAGATCCCACTTTTACAGTGTGGCACAAAAATAATGTATTTCTGGATTTGGAAATTTTTTTGATCCACCCGTAAGTGGCATCACTAGATACTAATTAAAAAAAAAAATTGGGAATGGGTGTAATTTTCACCTTCTATAACTTTTTTAACCCCATTTTTCTCTGTCGTAAACGGTTTTAGAGATGTCGAGCTTTGTCGGACCATTGAGTCACAATCTTTTTTTTTTGAAACATGTTACTGAATCTACTAGTTATCGTTGTTAGAAAATTTTAAAAAAAAAGAAGTGATATTTAATTTTTTTTATTAAAAAACCTGTTCCTCATAAAAACCCTTTTTGGAGTTCTCAACCATTTTTTTTCATGTCTGTATGAAATACCTCTGTTTTAAATGAAAATTAAATATTAAAATTTTAAAAAAAAAAATGAAAAAAATTCAAGATTTGGGGCGGTCTTGGTCTTGGTAGTCTTGCACTCCCCGGTCTTGGTCTTGGTCTTGCATCCCCGGTCTTGGTCTTGGTCTTGCAAGGGAAAAAGGGGTCTTGGTCTTTTGGTTTGGCTTGTAAGACCAAGCCCCAAGCCCCCGGGTCTCACTCATCCTTGCAATTGAACCCAAAACAAAATTTGGGGTTTAAAAAATATGGACGAGATTGGTTTCTTCTAATGCCCCAAAAATTCAAGAGCTATACGGTACCCGTCAAAGGGCCGCTTTAAAAAAATTCATCATTTTGACCCCAAAAGACCTTAAATTTCGTTTTTTTGGGGTGGGGGAAAACTGACCCCGGTTCGGATTAGGGCACCAAAAACCCGGGGAAACCAACCGGTCAAATCGTCGGACATTTTTTTTTAAACCCCTGTTATTTGGAGGGCACCGAACTTCCTTCAATAACCAAATTTAAACCGCTTTAGACATTCACGGTACATTGGTAATTAAAAATTTTGCGGCCTTACCCGATTAAAAAAACCCCCATCCTAAACAAAACTTAACTTTTTAACTGTGAACCATACCCATAATAGCTTAAAATCAAAACTCGTGGGCATAAAAAAGATAAAAACTATTTTCGAATTTTAGAATCACCATTTCTATTATTAAATTCTTATTTTTTTTGCTTATCAATGTTAAACAAAATGTTTATCTTGGTTTTTAACAAAGTAATATTTCGCATGGATGGGGGCAAAGGGTGTAAACTAAAATATTTTTTAAAACTTTTTTTAAAGATCCGTTTTTTTAAAAAATATGTTTTGATACAATTACAAATAATGTCAATAATAAATTTTTGATAATTAATTGCATTGACCCTTATTAATAAAAGATACATATTTAAAACCGATCATCTATCTGCCAACTGGATGAAAACTAGTTTTTTTCAAATATAGTATGTAAGGGGGGGCATTTTTGGGTTTTACGGGGGGGTTGAGAAAACCCTCAGACCATTCTGTTAGTACGTTTTTAAAAGGTTTTTAAAAAAAATTTAAATTTTTAAAATTTTAAATTTAAAAATTTTTTTTTTGGGGAAAAGGACGATTTTTTTTTCGATTGTATTTAAATAGCAATAGTTTTTGTTTTTAAAAGGGAATTTAAAAAAGGGGTTTTGGAAAATTTGGCCCATTCGATAAAAAATGCCAGCCCGTTGAAAATAAAGTCAAGGGCCCCCCCATTCTGCCAAAAAAAACCCGAAATAATTTAAATTTTTCCCCACTTACACACTGATAAATCAGTGTTTGTTTTGGGAAACTTTTATTTTGGGGCCGTAATGGTCTTAGGTTTCTAAAGGTTTTTTGGGGAAAGGGGGCCGGGGGAAACTTTCGTCAATGTGTCTCATCATTCGTCATTTTTTTTGGTTTTTGCCCTTTGCCGATTGTTTTCTTTTGTGAGTACCATATTTTGTGGTTGCAGAAGTTTTTTGGTTTTTAAAAACCTTCTTATTTTAGTGATTATGTTTATTAAATTGTGACTATAAGTATTTATTGTATGTTTTATAATATCTAACAAAAATTAGAGGTTTATGGTTTTTCTTCAAACCCAAGGGAACATACCCGGCATTTTTTCATTTATAAGTATTTTTATATTTAAATTGGTGCTTCTTTGAGACGTAACGTTAGGTAACCAAAAAAAAATAATATATCAATTATAAATAATAAAAAATAAAAATTTCATAGGAAATAGCAGTGAGAAAAGTAAGGCAATCTTAACTATCTTTTAGATGATTTCCCAATGTTTGTGTATTTCTGTGTTAAAAAAAAAAGGTTTCATTTAGGTACTTTTATTTCATTTAATAATTTAGTACATTCTTTTAAAGATTAAAATTATTAATTACTGGGAGACGGAAAATTTTAATATATACGGGTCCCCTAATTGAATGAAAGAAAGTACAATTTTATGCTAAAGTTTTTTTTTTCTTTTTTGTATTTGTTTAAAAAGAAATTAGATTTTTGGTTTCTTAAACTTACATTATCAACTTTTTAAGCTCGACATACTGTAGACACATAATATTTAACGGATACTGTTACAATGGATACCTAGGTACCAAAGGTTCCTAAACATTTTTAACCACTGTTATTCTGTCTCATAAATGTTTGTTATTAGTGAAAAGTATATGCCTAAAAAGTAGTTATAAAAATTTTCACTTTTTAATGTACAACCAGAATCTTAGGATTAGATTAAACTCATTTACACTATCTTGCCCTTCTTTTATCACAAAATTGGTGATAAGTACATGAAACTATCATATCACAGTGAATGTTTGAATTTGACATTTGATGATGTCAACTTTATAGATAGTAACAAAGAATTATGGAAGTCCGGCTCTGACCTACTATTCATTGCGCAAACTCCGCGGGGCCATCCCCCCTATTCCCGCTGCCCTGCACGCCTGGACAATTTTGTTCTACAGTATTGGGCTTCCATACACCTTTAAACTTCCTTGAGATTCTTACGCAGATTCCAGTGGCGTACTGATTCTTTTCTATTAGTTGAGCTTTTGGAGTTATTTCACAAACTTAAGTTATTTTTTAATAAAGCACACTATACAGGGTGTCCCAGAATATGTGGGCAATCTCTCGGAATCTAATAGAAAACCTAAAAATATTAGTTCCCATAAACTTTTTTCCATGACCCACCCCTACGTAGATACAGGTGCATAACGGATGCCCCTGCGGGAAATCGTTTTTGTTTAAATAACTTTTAAAATGCTAGGCGTAATTTAATATTTTTTTAATATGATAGTTACTAGATAAGTCTTCTTAAAATAAACCCAATAAATCATATTTGGTTATTTAGTTTGCCAGAGACGGACAAAGCTTGACACAATAATAGCAATTTTTTTAATACCCAGTATGATAAAGGCTCGACAATATTATTTTTGGATAGCTTTAACTTTAAACTAAAAAAAAAGGTATTCTTGATTGACATCGATAAAATCAACTGTTTACGAGAAATAAAATATCATAGTTGGTAATTTTTTTTTACATTATACAGGGTGTTTTCTAATTGTACGTCAATATTTAGGAAAACAACTCTTGGGTCCATTTTAAGAAGAAAACTTCATGTGAATTATTCCGAAAATCATAGCCATAATTGTGCCGAAAATTTACAGAATAAATATTTTGTATATTACACGGTCAATAATTCATTAGAAATTTCACAATAAAAAATTAAACATGTTCTATATTTTCGAGAAATTGAGCAAAAATCGACGCAGAATTTTTTTTTGGGTCGTTATATAAATTATTTCATAAAGTAAAAAAGAACTAGCTAACTGTTGCCACACCTAATAGGAACAATTCCCGTTTATTCATTTCTGACATAACTTTTTTATTTATTAAATTTTCGCCTTTCTAGGTTGTGTTAAACTAATTCAACAACTGTTATAAAGTAGCATTTGTGCGCATGGGCATCATATAAATTCTAGCAATAATTCTACCGAAATTTATTGTACGTATCAAACAACTGAATGTACTATTACCAAAAACCCTATAAAAATTTTTATCAAAATTTTGGTGTTAATTTTCGCCATAAATTTCACTAGAATTCTTGTATGTGTAAAACGGTTTTTAAACTATTCGTATTTTCGCCATTTTATTTAAAAACAAAATATTTTTTATTTACTTTACAAACAACCAAGAAAGAATATATAGGTATATAATTTGAAGAAAACGTTTTATATTCATTCATGGTAATAGGTTGCACACGTGCAGCCTTCTGCTCCCCAGTTAAAAAAAAAATCGAAAGAAGCGTGTTAATATAGAAACACATTTTTATGGCGATTGCAGGGAGGTCATTCAGTTCCCATAGTTTTTTGGTATTCAGAGAAGAAAAAGGTGAGCTTGGATCACCATTTTATTCAGGCAAAACTGCTGAAGGAGAATCAGGTGTAGAATTAGCAGCAAATTGTTTAGCAAAGGGTTTGGCTTTGGCTTTTCGTCTTTTTTACTTACGTTAGACATTACACTGTAACGAAGTAGTTCCATTGTCGATTATTAATTTATATTTAAATTTATCGAACATGGGTAACTTAAAAAGAAAGTGGATTTAGCACTTTCACTATCAATGATTCTATATTTGGCAATCAAACGTAGGTGTAGTGTGATATAAACTGTGTATCATTTCAATTTAAAATAACCTTTATGAAAATATTTAGCTGATTATCAAAAAAAAACTTAGCACTAATGTGTATGATCTTATAGATATATAGATTTGTTGTTCTTAATAAATCTTAGGTCATTACCCCTGATTTATCTTAGGATTTTACCTAATAAACATACAGCGTGGCGTGGTTAAATTGGAAAGAGGTTGCCGTTTTATTTGCCCAATAATATGCTGTTTAAAAAATGTTATTTTCGGAGATATCCAAGAAAAAATGTAATTTTGGAAAGTTGATTGTATTTTTTCCTAGCTCAAAAATGTTGGATCCATTTTTCCTCTTTGGCCACCTATCCTGGAATACGCTGTATACAGGGTGTTTTTTTAACTTTTCAATTACAGGGCGGTTAATTTTTTTTCTGTTTAATGATTTATCAATAATCATGTCTATTGTCGCGAAAAAACCTGTTAATTCTCTTATCCTACCTAAAAGCGGCCGTGTCCTACAGAATGAAGAATAATATAACCTTATTTTGCTTTCGAGTGAGGCAATATTTTTCGCCTTCTAATCTCTACTTTCCGTATGTATCCCCAACGAGACAAATCTAGAGAATGACTTCCGTTCCAAGGAAGACGATATTTTTAGACGAGCCTTAGAGAACTCTCACACTTTTAAGAGAGAACCACAGCTTCTGCTCTGATTAATTCCCACCTTTGCAGTTTCCAATAGGAGAACACAAAGTGTCACTCATGCATCCATTTACAGTATATCTAGAGCAGTGTTTCCCAAACTTATCTAAAGCGCGACCCCTTTTTGTTAAAAAAATTGTTCACGACCCCCTACTCATCACCCAAACCAAAATAGCGACAAAAATAGCGTGCCTAATTTACAACTGATGGTTTCTCAAATTTTATTTTACTTTACTGTTTAAGTTTAAACTAAATACATTTAAAAAATTCAACAATTATTTTAATAATTGCTATCTGTTCCACTAGTAAACTAGTAGTACTTCTGCCAGACTAGCATTTACAATAAAAATAAATAATAAAAAGTCGACTGCACATTGTACACCGCGACATCTTTGTTTTTGTCTACATCCAATATTTCCCATGATATTCGCGAGGCTCTCTCCTTACTTCGCTAGTAGATGGCACTCTGGAACGTTCTCTAGCCTCGTTTCGGCTTTATATAAGCGGCGATGTGCAATGAGACCTCGTTCGAAACAGCCGTTGTGGCGAATGCAGCGGTATTAAGTAATGAGTAAATATTTTGCGACTTACGTATTCCCGTTTACGTTTTACGTCTACGATAAATTACAAATTATGGATAATTTTAAAAAAAATTTTGAAACCATCTACGTCTGAAAGTGGCAGTAATAAAAGAAAAACAGACTTTAAGTGATGATTATCTTAAATATGGTTTTACCATTATTTCCAATAAACCACAATGTGTTATTTGTGGAGAAGTATTGTCAAACGAAAGCATGAAGCCATAAAAGTTACTTCAACATTTAAATAGCAAACATCCAGATAAAAAAGACAAACCCGTAGAATTCTTTGAAAGAAAGCTGAACGTCCTTCACAAACAGCAAGATCTTTTCAATTGGAAACCACTACTAACGAAAAAGCATTATTAGCAAGTTATTAGGTTCTTATCGGTTCCAAAACTATAATCCGACACAATTGCTGAAAATCTGATTTTGCCAGCAGCTGTTGAAATGGTACATATAATGATCGGTGAAAAAAGGTAAAGTTAAAAACAATACCTCTGTCAAATAATACTATCAAAGAAGGAATTAGTGATATGGCAGAAGATATTCAAGCGCAAGTTGTGGAAAATCTTAATAAATGCACGTACTTCTCTCTTCAAATGGACGAGTCCACGAATATATCTAACTGTGCCCAATTTATTACGTTTGTAAGATATGATACAAATAATGGCATTCAAAAAAGATATTTTATTTTGTTCCCCATTGGAGACCAATACTAACTGGAAAATGTTTATTCGACAGTTTTGGAAACGCACAAGTAAATATGTTATTGACTGGGGAAAATGTATTGCTATATGCACGGATGGCGCTAAAGCTATGACAGGACATCAATCTGGTCTTGTCGTCAGATTACAAGAAATAATGCCTAATGCCACATGGAGACATTGTTTTTTATCGAAGCTCTGGGTCAAAAGCTTTACCCCTGAAATGGACTGTGTTATGAAAACCATCATTAAAGTTGTAAATTCCATTAAAGGAAAAGCTTTACAGACCCGTATTTTTCGAAAAATCTGCGAAGACATGGGTGCTATATTTCAAAATCTTCTTTATCACACCGAAGTAAGGTGGCTTTCAAGGGGCAACGTCTTAAAAGGAATTTCATTTAAAGCAGAGCTTTTAATGTATTTGAAAAAGAGAAGTCCCCATATGAAAATCAATTTTTTCCCATCCTATTTGGCTTTTGAAACTAGGTTTCCTTGCTGATATTTTCGAACAATTAAATATTTTGAACAGTAATTTGAAGGTCGCGACATTAATATAATTACAGCCACAGATAAAATTAAGGGGTTTATAAGAAAAATCGATTTATGGTCAACTTCACTTGGCAAAAAGCGCTCGATTCATTCCAGTGCATTCGGAATTATAAAAATGTATGTTACAATGCTACAAATTTTGAACAAGTTTTTGCAGGCATGCAAGTTACTTTGCTTAATTTAAAACAAAAGCTCTGTGATTATTTCCCCGAAGAAATTCAAAACAGTTACGACAGTTGCAGATGGATACTGAATCCGTTTTTAGCCGATTCCTTTCAACATGCTGAAATACCAATAAACATGAAAGAACAACTTACTGAAATATCAAGTGATGGAATGTTCAAGCTGCAATTTTTTCCCCAGGACCCGAACGAATTTTGGACCAAAAAGATGCAGGAATACCCTCAGTTGGCGAATGAAGCTGTAAAATTTTTGGGTTTCCCCATTTGTAACATCTATTTATGTGAGTTAAGTTTCTCGTCTATGACTGCCATTAAAACAAAATGAGAAATGTCTCTACTTGAAAACGATATATTGTGTGTGTCTCAAATACACAGCCTGTTTGAAAGACTAGTTTCAAAAAACAGGCGCATGGGTCTCATTAACATTGTAATATTTGACTTTATTTTTTTTTTTTATTTTTAAGGCCCTTTTTTTAAACTTTTAATATTTATTTTTATGTTTGTTTGTAAATTAATTGTTAATTTTTATTTACGGCTTTATTAAAATAAAAATACATGATTTAACAAAGTAGTGTTTTTGTCTTATTTTGGAAATTTCCGGCGACCCCCCTAGTACCTCATTGCGACCCCCCAGGGGGTCGCGACCCACACTTTGGGAAACACTGATCTAGAGAACCCACTTTGTCCTAAAACAAAATGATATCAATATGGCTTCGTAATAGTTTCGGAGTTTATTAGTATACACTATACATGTTACGTAGGTAAATAAACAGAATCGTAATCAATCTTTCAGAATTTTCGCGCGATTAACTAAGTAGATACTTATTATTGTGCTGTTGTTTGTTTAGGTTGTTTTGGTGTCAATGAACCCCGAAATTAAATATGTACGCAACACCTTCATGCCAATTTCTCTACGCTTGATTCACACTATGGGTTGCAGGATAATTACAGCAAAGTTTATTGCTTTTATGATTATATATATTATTTATCTACTCGTGATAAAAAGGATTTTCTCCGCAATTAATCATTTTCCTTTTTAATATGTTATTAATTTATACCGTGTATTTAAAATTTCAAATCCAATCTTACTTTAAAAGAGTAGGGCAATGGTATTGGTGTCCGACAGAGGGTCAATTTTTAGCTAAAGCCACCCTTACTAACTGTTTTTTTATGTATCACAATAAAATAATAAATTAAGGAAACAGGACATTTGAATTTGATTTTTATAGTAGATATTGCCCTTTTTCTATGGGAAAATTTCTCGCTTCAAATGCTACTGCATTCGGCGTTTCATTATTCAATTGGTTTCCTAGGTTTAGGTTTAAAGTAAGGGGACTTTTTACGCCCTCCACCAAGACCGCTCGGTCTTTGTGGCTCACACCTTTTATATTTCTCCCAATAGGAATAGACTTCTAATGAATCCGGTATTAGATTGGGGGGGAGTTTTACATCTCCTCTTACTCGTGTCGCACCCGGAACGGCAAAATTTGTGTTCTGGTGTCCCGTCTCCTGGAAAGTATGACGAGCAGACGATTAAAATCCGTCATGTCCTCATCTCCCGGTACAGTGACGTGGGTAGCTACCGGTCCTTTTCGGGAAACCCCAAAGATGTTCCTTCTGAGGCCGTATCTCCGACCTTTCCCTATGAAAACGGTTCTATCCGCTGTCTCTTTAAAGCCAGGGAACCCTTTTTTCCTATAAAAGCGGTTCTGTCCGCCTTTTGTTTGGATTCAGGGATCCCTCCCTAAGCACCCGTTTATTCGGGATGGATTATCCCTTCCCAGTGAAACAGGCGTCTGTGACTTCAGGGGCACCTTTCGAAACGGATACAGCCGTTTCATGGCGCACCTTTGTCTGCTTGTGACAATGGGTAGCACCTCTCGAAACGGATTTGTCGGTCAGCGCACCTTGGTCACTTTTTTCCTATGAAAGCGGTCCAGTCCGCTTTCTGTTTGGAGCTAGGGAAGTAATAGTCCACCACGGGAGAGCCGCGCATGACCGCAGTAAGGCTAAATACTCCGAGAGGTCGCCCTGTAACTCAGAGGCACCGTTGGAGACACCTGTTTAAGGCACAGGATGTCATTCACTCATCAGCACGGTATGCTAACACCTTAAGTTAAGCCTTGTGTTGGTCTTAGCTTCGGATCCCGTTCCATACGCTAGCAACAGGAGTTGCCGATAACCAGCAACTCTAGCGCATGTTACTAAAGATCCTACTGGGCCCAACGTGGTCTCCTAACGCAGGAAGGAATATCGACCGTTTTATGGGCAAATCGCTGGGACCTTGTCTTCCACGAGATTGAAAAGAGAACGGGAATTTCTCCTGTTCCACTTCCAATACGACCACTAACGACGGCGATTCGTTAGCATATTGTTGGCTGAGGCATGAGGGGTGCAGTGCAAGCATCCAGCTATTTTCTGCATCACTTAAAGTAATAGAAAAATTATTTTGATCACCACTCCTTTACCGTCCGCCGAATCGTCTGAATGCCCTGCCCGCGGTATTCCTCCCCTCTTGTTGGGCCGGTAGAAGGGGAATCGGCCACAGCACGTTTTTTCTCTGTCTTTAATTCGCTCCGTGGATTCTAGAGATGTAAAGGATCACCTACTCTAGCGATGAGCGATATATCACTACCGGTGATTTAATCGCCGTTATTGAAAAATCGCTGATAGCAAACGTTGACTAAAATCGCAAATAACGGCGATTGACGAAACAGCGATTTTTTATAATATGCGAAATCGCGTCAACTTATATGCAACATGCAACACAGCTAATCGCTTTCCGTCGCGTTGAGTGAAAAAAAACTATTTTATTTCAAGGTCCTCGACTCCATCTTCACGCCCTCACTGAACTATATAGCAGAATTACAGTTTTCTATAATATTTATGCAAAGGGAAGGTGTAGTATAAGTATAGCAGTATAGTAGAAATCTTTTTGCATTGTGGAATTTAAAATAATCGCCGTTATTGAAAAATCGCTGATAGCAAATGTTGACAAAATCGCAAATAATATATTATATATTTATAAAAAAACAGTATAATAGGAGGCGAGCAAGTGAAATTAATATACAATAGCAAAATGAATAACACGAGGGCGCTAATAGCTGCAAATAATAAAAACGCTAGTTTGGCGTAGTGTGAAAAGTCGCGATCGCGATAACGGTTTTAAATCGCTGTTATTTAAAAATCGCGATCGCCGATAACGGGGTTATGGAAATATCGCTGTTTAGCTCTGCCTAACCTACTCTGTGTTATAAAAATGGCCCTTTAGTTGCAGATGGCGTTGTGTTCTAGAGAACCCTTTTTATGGCCGGTTGCACCAACACTTTTTGCGACACTTAAGTTGTTCTTAAGCAATAACTGCCCCTTAAGTCTCAAATGTTTCTTGCACCAGCTGAAATTGGTCCTTAATGGTCCCTTAACTTTAAGTGTAGGATTTTCTGTACTTAATGATCCCTTAAGTAATTTGAAGTTGACATTTGACAAATATTTTGTTTATTGTTTATTTATTTTTCGTTTGTAGTTTCAAATAATTAATTTGATAAAAATTATGTAAAAACGAAGTTTTTAAACAATGGTGTTTTGGATTGTGATATTATAAATGCGATGTAAATTAGATTTCCAAGAAAAATGTAGAAATAGTGAATTTTTATTACTTATGGCAATTTTGAGATTTATTTACCTTTTTTTATTCTTTTGGGCATTGTTCTGTTATTTTTAAAAAGAACTGTTTTGACGAGATGGATAATCTTACATTTTTTAAAAGGTTCAAATTAACGAAACCAACAGTGATCAGC
>JAHBCN010010223.1:0-32398 GCA_019359885.1 Listronotus oregonensis | reverse complement strand
GATTTTCTATAAGTATCCGTCTGACAAAATAACAAGTCTGTCCAATAAATCGTTACCATCAATTTGCTGCAAATACCACTGACACAACAGTGTCCGGCGCGCGGCATCGCCAGGATGCAAATGTTAAGCTATATTAAATTTGTATGGATGATACTTGTATTTCTTTCTGAGCGTCAGTGTTTGGCACACCAATTTCCTTCTCAATTTTTCTACATGAGGACAAAGGTGTTGCTTCTATATATCCCAAAACATTTATCTCTTTTCTTTCCGTTACCTTTGTTGTATGTTTTAGGACGCTGCTTGTATTTGCTTTTAAATGAGCAAATATCTCAAGAAACGGTTGCCTTCTTTCTGGATATCTAACAAGTACAAACATATAATGATAATAGAGATTTTCCTAGCCATAATAGCTTACTTACCTTTGGAAATATAATTCCGAAGCTTCTTCAGAATTTTCACTACTCTGTATAAAACATACCAGCATATCAAATTTTTCATAATTTTCATACGCTGCCATTATTTAAAGACATTGATAAATATCAATTAAATAAAAATACTAAAAGAATGAAAATAAACTGGTTCTGGAAATTCAACCCAAAAGTCGATCAAAAAACCGATAAGATAGACAAATATTTGACATTTTTTCTTGTAGTGCCGTGTGCCATTATTATTATTAACTTATGCATTTAGTTTAAGAAAATTGTCATTTATTTGCGTGTTTTTAAGAAAAAGTGCATACTAATATATATTTTTGAAACGTTTAAAGAAAGACAAATTTTATAGTCTATAAATATACAGGGTGTCCCATTAAAAAAAACATAAGTTTGGTTTATAACTCAAAAATAGTAAATATGTAACAAAAATTATCTACACCACTGCATTCTATAGAAAAAATCTATCAGAGTGTTATTTTATCTTTTCGATAAGTTGAAGGATAACGGAGATACGAGGGGGTCCCAAAATGCAATATTTTCAAAAATGCCCTGCATTTTAAAAACTAAAAGGGCTATGAAAATTTCGTTTACGGCATCTTTAGCTTCACGAAAGAGTAGCACACTGTCGCGAAAACCGCAACCCGCTAACGTTAAAAATAACGGAGATACCTCGCAAAAGTACCCAAAATGGAACACCCTGTAATTGAAAAATTATTTATCTCGTTCCGACTTTTTATATTCTGTATGTATCCTGCCACTAACTTCGCTTGATACGTTTTAAATGTTTTTGACAAAATACACTCTAATGTCAGTTTTAGGAATACCAGTCTAGTATAATTACTTATAAACTTATTAAAAGAATTTATTTGTACAAACAATACAAATAAAATAATATAAGATCCCAAAATTAACTTAAAGGTATCACATTATTAAACAAAAAGAATAAAAAATTACATTTGATATATTGTTCAATTTATAGAAAAATAAAAAATTAAATGCCACTTGAGGCGAGACTGCAGGGGATTATTTTGAAACTTACATTTTTAAAACATTTTTTTTATAAATCTGCCCCTAAATAAAAAGAACCTGCTAAAGTATATTTCATAGATACATAAAATTAAGGTTTTTAGAAAAAACTTCCTATCTTGAAACAAATATTCACTTTGGACTATGCACTTAACTTAATATTTTTTTTATAATATGTAGTAATTTATTAAGTATATTTTATGCCCTGTATAAAAACTGTTAGTCCAGTTTTTTTTTTGGTATTTTTTAATTGATAGCAAGATCAAATATTATAAAAAAAAACAAAGTAAAATTAATAATCACCAATAGTCACCAAGTTCCCTAAGAAAGTCTTTATAAAAAACTAATATTAATTTTGATATCACCTTCGTTGGGAATTATTTATTACTGTCAATGTATATATTTCTTTTAGACTCTTAATGAAACTACTTTGTTTAATGAGGAAAGAATGAAAAAAGCGTTTCAAGACATGGAAGAACATATAAGAAAATTGGAAGATGAAAGAAGAGAATTAGTAAAGAAAGAAGTGACACAAAGGTCAAATGTATCTGGGCTTGAAGAGGACTATAAAATTCTTAAAGAACAACTAAGGCAAACTCAAAATGAACTAAATAACCAAAAAGCAAGTTATAACCAACTTAAGTAAGTCTAGTGATATGCAACATCTAAAAAATTATTTTTTCCCCCTTAGGATTTTATCATGTAATCTTTGGTTATTCAGACTTCAATGCTCTAACTACAGAGACTACAGATCAAGCTTAACAAGTATTTTAAACTTATAAATTGGGTTATTTTTATTGATTACAGATCTTCTGTTAGCAGTATAATATTTTTTGTTATTTAAGAAAAAATGTCTTGTACTATCACATCTATTTTTGAGTAATCCTGTTTATAAAAGCGTTTTATTTATTATCCTGTTTGTAGTAATTCTTTTAACATTTGCATATTACATTTTATACCTCTATGATACCTTTATTCTCAACGAAAAAAAAAAACAATTTTACTGCAATAAAAATTACGACATAAATTTAAAAAACAAATAAATTGTAAAAACAGTCGTTAAGTTTTTAAAAAGATACAGGAAATAAAATAATCTCTGAAGATATATAAAATATAGTTTCATTTAAGTGGTAGAAAATGTGGTTAACACTTTGTCTGATATTGTATTTATGTTTTGTTTTTATCTAAACTTTCCTAAAAAGAGTGTTAAAATATCGCACCTGCAAAATAATATTTTACATGACTTACGAAACTTAATATACCATAAGTAGAATTGTTGTTCTTTTCTGCAAAATAAAGCTTAAGTAAAATAGGTGAAAATTAGAGCTACTCCAGAAACTCGAGCCATACAATAAATATAATTTTGTTGAAGAAAAGTAGGCTGCTCTTAGTGTATTTTTAACTATTTTTTATAAAAGAAGTTTGATTTTATAATACCCAAGCATAATCTTAAAAAAATAGGAATGATTTTCAATTACTAACTTGGGGTAAAGCAAAAAAGGTGGAATCCTGGTTTGGTCATTTAACACAGTGTCAGGTACAGTACATGTAAAGTTTACAATATTTCGTATAGAAACGTTTGGCCAATGACGACAGATTCCTGTCTCTTTACTTTTTCTCATTATTACCATGCACAGAATGGTAATGTCATCAGCTTAAAGTGTAAATTGGCCATTCGAATATTATGCGGCGACCTTCTGAGTGTTTAACTCTTATAAATAGAACCTAAACTATTCAAGGTATTTGCCCCTAAATCTGTAACGGTTAAGTTTATTTAGCCATATTCCATAAATAACGCAATCAAAAAATACCAATGCTGGAACTTGAAGTCGCTCATACTTTCATTAAATACTTAATATTTAAAAATGTCAGTTTCTTAAGGGGGATGGTAACGTTTTTCAACTGTTTGAATGAAGTACCTTTTAAGAATATTGTGTAAAAATTTGAGAGGGATCGGAGCAAAACTAACGAAGATACACCGGTAACTAAGGTAAGCCAATAAAACTTGCTTATAAACGTTTAACACAAATTTTAAATTGTACTGATGTGACAATTGCTGGTTAAAAAACACACATTTTTCCAGTAAATGATAATCTGTATCTGTCAAGGAAAAAAAAGCAAGGAGTTTTATTAAAACTGATATTGACATGGCGGCCCAACCTGATGACCTGATGATTTTTTATTTTAGTTAAAGTTTTTTCTACTTTAATCGTGCCAATAAGTGATAAAAGTGTCCTAAATACAAATATTTACAATGTTTAATAGTTGTTCTTCTAATAATAAACGTTTTTTATGGTTTTAATCACATTTAAAATTCTTTTATCGGCGCACGTAACACAAAATATCACTATCTATATTTTTCCTTAACTTGGTTTGTAAGTTTGAAGAATTGCGATTTCTTGCCAATAATACGTGCAATTACTTTATTTGCCAGCATGTACAGGGTGGGCCAAATTGGGCACTTTTAAACGGAAACTCCCATTTTTAAAGTAGATAGATGAAAATTAATGTCGGTGTCTGGAGCTCAATTTTCGTCAATAACATAATGGTAAAAACCGCACATCGATATCTGTTACCATATCTGAGTTACAGTGCGTTTTTCAAATAAGTGCATTTTTTAAAAATCGCTGTACTTTTTTGCTATGGAAAATTTTGAGTTTCTGTAAAAACATTTCCAAAGCAACTTTTTACATAGAATTTAATGGTGTAAATATATTTTTTTTACAATCAATAGTTTAATAGTTATTAACAGAAAAATCGATGTTTTATATGGGACACCCTGGATATTTTTGAATAATTGAAAATAACTTTAAATTACCTTTCAAAAAATATAGCACACTTAATATTTTATAAAATAAAACTTATATTTACAATGAATGATGTCGAATTTTATAACAATATAAACTATATTTAGAATAAGATTAACAAATAAAATATAAAAAAAACAATAAAAAGTAATAAACCAGCGCAAGAGATTTAGCTACAGGAGATGTTCGAATTGTCGACCGGTCTCTCTTATGCACAAACGGCACCGTTTCCGGACATTTCTTGCAGAATTTATCAATTCAAGAGGGGTGAGAGATGCAAACCCTTGCACAACCGCTACTTCTAATTCTCGTCTAGAACGTATAGGTTCAGTCTTCCCCAAAGATAAAAATCCATGGGCGTTAAGTCCGGTGACCTCGCTGGCCAAAGGATGGGACCTTGGTTAGCTACCCAATTATTGTCAAAGTTATCTGCTAAAAAATTACTAATAATTTTAGCGTTGTGAGGCGGTACTCCGTGTTGCTGGAAAAATATGTTTCCGAGTTCCATTAGAGGTAGATCATCAATGAAGGGTTCTATTCGTTGCCTTAAAATTTGCAAATATCGTTGAGAGGTGAGGGTACCATCATAAATTAACGGGCCAATAATCCTACCTCTAAAAATACCTGCCCAGACACTAAACCCAAATCTTCCTTGGTTTCTTAGCTCGACTACTGAATAAGGGTTTTGTTGATGTGGTCTAAGATGATGCCCTTTTCTGGTCCTGTATGGTTTATTTTTGTATTTCTTTAAAGTTCGTCTAACATTAGTTCTTGCCAGTCCTGTTAACGTTTTCAATTTTCGTGTTGACGTTTTAGGATTTTTTTGAACGGCTCCTAAAACTACTTTCTCTTCTAACTCCTTATCCCTATTTGTTATATACTGTTTTGACCTTTTTTTCTCAAACTGGCCACTATTAATAAAATTGTGTCGCAATCTTCTAAAAATATCTTTAAAAGGTTGTCTTCTTTCTGGATATTGGTTGTGGTATAAATTGCTTACTGCTTCTGGATTCTCCCCGGCTTGTATAAAACAAACTATCATATCCCATTTTTCATAATTTTCAAATTTCATTTTAAATTTATTTGAAAGATTCATTTAAGATATCACGGCCGCGCCCCGCGGCGTCCTAAGCCTACTTGTTCAAAGTGGGCGAACTATTAAAAACTCTTTATTTCGAAGAGAACTCGAGCAAAATATTAAGTGTGCTATCTTTTTGGAAAGGTAATTTAAAGTTATTTTCAATTATTCAAAAATATACAGGGTGTCCCATATAAAACATCGATTTTTCTGTTAATAACTATTAAACTATTGATTGTAAAAAAATATATTTACACCATTAAATTCTACGTAAAAAGTTGCTTTGGAAATGTTTTTACAAAAACTCAAAATTTTCCATAGCAAAAAAGTTACAGCGATTTTTAAAAAATGCACTTTTTTGAAAAACACCCTGTAAGTCAGAATTGGTAACAGATATCGATGAACGGTTTTTACCATTATGTTATTGACGAAAATTGAGCTCCAGACACCGACATTGGTTTTCATCTATCTCCTTTAAAAATGGGAGTTTCCCTTGAAAAGTGCCCAATTTGGCCCACCCTGTACATTTTCTCGTGCAATAACTTAATACTAATTAGTACTAGCGATACAAGTAGAATGGATCCATTTGTTAATATTTTTAATAACAAATATCTCAAAACGGTATATTTTTGTAAAAAGTGTCCACCATTGGTAATTTTTAGGGACATCCATTAATTACGTGAGGCATTTTTCAGGATTTTTCTACCCCTCCCCCGTTTTAGCTGCAATCGTGTTGGATTATAACTGTGCTGCTCTGCGTGTTTGAGACAAATACGACAAACACTATTGTGTGAAATGTCGCCATATTTTTATTCTATAAACATTTTTTACTTTAATTTAACTTTACTTTTATGCAATTTTATACCGTTTTCTACTAGAAAAAAGAACGTAATATTTGCTAAGACCCTCTCTCCCCCAAGTGAGATTTAGAAAGATTTAGCTTTATCCCCTCCCCCCTTGTACACCTCATGTAATTTATGGACGCCCCCTTATTGATTATACTTATCAGTACTCTTAACAGTGACTTTTAAATAAAATGTAAAACGGGTCATTTTTTCAAAAACTATTTTTTCGCATTGCTCATTAAGTGGGGTATTATTGGAAAGGTCTACTACAAAATATTAAAAATGTAATGATACTTTTTTATATAAGGACATGGCCACCAAAAAAGTTAAATTTGTGTCAGGAGTTTTTATTAAATATTTTTAAAAGATATTACGGTTGCAGGAAAAATAAAGCCCATAAAAAATATAAAAGTGTGCGGAAAGTTTCAGCATAGTCATTCGTTATAGTACGGGAGGCAGCGACAGTTTTGATGTAATTATTCCTACAAAGCTGATTGTTTCTCATTTTGTAGTTTTGATATGGCAAGTAAACGAAACGGTAGTCTACCACCCCAATATGGGGGCAAACATTAATAATAATTTTTCAAACGTGTAAATAAATAATATGTAAATGCCTTAATCCTATAAGTCTGAAACTTTATAGAGTGGTCAATGATACATAAAAATGCAGTATAATGATAGTCTACCGCATTGGAGGGGAGGCCATCATAGGTCTACCACCCACGCAAGGTGTTCAGAAATTAACTTTTTTGACTTATTTCTACAAGGCTGAAATTTTTTTTTCAAATACTTTAGTTTATTAGAGGTCTAAAAAAATAAGTCTACCGATTATATAAAGGTGCAAAGCCCTGATAGACGCAATGGAATACACGATGTCCCTGCGCAGCCGCCGCGCCGATCCGCTATAAGTCGCTCTAAATGATTGATACCGGGATTAAATTAATATTTACAAAACTGCTTTGTATCTATCCACATTTAACGATAATTATTGTCAACTAACCTTTCTACCCCGATACAATGTGCTGAAGCTTCGGTAGATATGGCTTAAATTTTTGAGCGGGAAGTTTATTGAAGGATTGTGGCTTTCAAACTATTGTAATATAATATTATTATATTATTATATTATGTACATATAATATTTATTAAAATCAGCTACAATAATATATTAATTTCATACTTATTTAATAATAAAATCCTATATTTGAATGTTTTTTTAAATTAAATAATGAAACAATTATTTAGTAGATTATTTTAATTTTAAATAATTGGAAAGTGAAAAATCAACGGCTGAGTGGAAGAAGAACGAGAACGTCGTATCCCGGCGGCGGCTTCGGTGTTATTCGGCTCGGCAAACACATTGGCTAGTTAAACGGGTTTATACCTGCTCCCTACATATTACGGCTCGGACCTTTTCGGGGTTCCATCCGCTCCTGATGCTTACAGCGTCGAATTTATAGCTATGCCAGCTGCTCAACAGTGTGGCCTTCAGTCGTCTGCGTAGAAGGACGCGTTTCTTAAGCGTCATGGATTCTCAGTTGTACTGTTTCGTTTGCCATAAGAAGCCAAAAGATCAATCAATTTTGCAGTTAGCACAAGATAAGTTTGTAAAGTGTTCAGAAATTTTGGAAATTAAAAAAAAACACCAATTGGTGTACAGTGATATCGTCTTGCCAGCTCAATTAAGTGGACTTGAAGGTTATCATTCCGGATGTTACAGACGTTTCACGGCATTGTCGCAGAAGTATAAAAAGCCTGCGAAATTACCTGCTGAAAGCAATGCTGAGCCTTCTCCAAGTACAAGTGCGGATGCACCAGCGAGTGATTCAGTTGCCTCTGACAAGTAAGTAAACACGTATTTGTAACGTATAGAGACGCCATGATTTGCGTGTCTTTTTCGAATTTCGGAGCATTTTGATCTGTAGTGTGTGTGTGTGTGTGTATATATATACACCTGACCAAGCTAAGCAAAAAATAAATAAAATTAATGAAAGTCGATCAGCGATGTTTTTGAAAGCTTACAAAACTACCAACGACCAAATCTTTCGTCAAAATGTGAAGAGTTATGATGCATCTGCTTTGCCACCTTGTCAATCTGAGCTCCGAGAACACATACTCCGAACAGCATATATTACAAAATTTGGAGCAATGCTCACATAAAAGAGCCTTCAACATTATCCCCTCTGGACTGTGGCTGGAAAGTCGATGGGTATGAAAAATATGATTTTAATTGGTTTAGTGGCGACCAATTGCCTCAGTCAATCGATGATGTGACGATTAATCAACAAAACGATAAAGATTTAGGTATATACATTTAAATTTGTACTTATGTTAGCATTATATAATAATATTTCATGATTTATTGCTATTTACAGATACAGAAATGCTTGAGGATGAATCCGCAGAAATATTTTCAAATCTCGATTGGTTGAATAATGAGAATGATGATGACGATGAAGATAGCGATTACGATTTGGAAGGCGATGAAGAATTGAATGCCAGTGGCGATGAACAATAAGAATAATATTTATTTAATATATGTGATGAGTTGAACGTTCGCAATTATTATAACTTTTTTAGAAAGGTAATGATCCTTGCCAAAGTACTAAAAGGTACTTTTAGTACTTTCGCGAGGATTATTACCTTTCCTAAAAAAATATTTATTATAAAATACTATATTTTTACAATAAAATACATCTTATTATAATAGTAATTCAAATCTAATAAAGTTAATTATTCTGCATAAAAGAAGAAACAAATTTTAGTTATTTAAAAAAATGAATTTAAAACTTTATATTTTAACATTATACTACCAAAAACCTCGCTCGCTACGCTTTTAGTTGACAATAATTATCGTAAAATACGTACAGATAAAATAAGCAGCTTTGTAAATATTAATTTACTCCCGGTATGCAATAATTCAGAGCGACATAGCGGATCGGCGCGGAGCCGGCGGTTGCGCTCGGGAGATCGTGCATTCCATTGCGTCTATCAGGGCTTTGCATCTTTATATAATCGGTAGACTTATTTTTTTAGTTCTCTTATAAACTAAAGTATTTGAGAAAAAAATTTCAGCCTTGTAGAAATAAGTCAAAAAAGTTAATTTCTGAACACCTTGCGTGGGTGGTAGACCTATGATGGCCTCCCCTCCGACGCGGTAGACTATCATTATACTACATTTTTATGTATCATTGACCACTCTATAAAGTTTCAGACTTGTAGGAATAAGGCATTTACATATTATTTATTTACACGTTTGAAAAATGATTATTAATGATTGCCCCCATATTGGCGTGGTAGACTGCCGTTCCGTTTACTTGCCATATCAAAACTACAAAATGAGATAAAATCAGCTTTGTAGGAATTGGTGCAAAATTTCTGTCGCTGCCTCCCGGACTATTATGGTGCTAGAATAAACTAGTTTTTAGTATCTCAGTAGTTTATGCAATAATAAAATTGTTGTGAACGGAAAAGTCAGGAGAAAAAGTCGGGGCCTTTAAATTTTTATTTTTTCGTTTTCAATTTTCCATTTTTTCACTTTGTAACGTTTTTTCAAACAAAAAATGTTTCAAATCTTTCATAGTTTACTATAATTTACGTTCCTGCTTAGAGGTAGGAATTTCTTGGTTATATTAAAAGTTTTAAAAATAAAAAAATTTTCAATTTGATTTCTTGAACGCTTTTTTCAAAATAGTTTTTCACATTTGTCATAATTTACTACAAACTACGGTCCTATTCAGGAGTAAAGTTTTTCTTAATTATATTAAAGTTAAAACAAATAATCATAATTTAAAATTGTATTTTAATTTCATTTCTCTAACACAGCCTTTGAACATAATAAATTTACAGTTCCTACCAACAACCACACACCAAATAAGCTCGGAGTAGTATATCCTTTTCTATACCCTTGAAAACGGTTGTCTATCTTTTTTTATACGTCAGTACAACTGGTTTCTTAACCTAACATAATCAAATGTTCGTCTTTCCACAAAATGGTATAGTTTTTTAAAAATTCACCCTTTAATGAGGGAAAATGTAACAAATATGAATGTTGTTTTGACTTTGATTTTAATTTGTGTAATAATGTGATATTTTACTAAAGCCCTCTACATGTTTTGTGGGCTCAAACTGCTACGGCTCCTGCTTGACGACGAGTAAGTTTTGAACTTTTTTTTGCTTATTCCTTTTCCATACTAAGTCTACTAAATTCATTACTTCATCTTGATTTACTATATTTAATGTTTAATTTCAAGTAAAATAAATTTAAAGAATTCATTAAAATACAGTTTTTTGACAATTTTCCTTTTAAAATTTTCTAACAGTTTTTCAATTTACTTTTAAAGTTCATTACTTGCTTGTAGATAGCACTGATGATGGTTTTACCGAAAGCGCTCTGCTAGGATTTTTAAATAAAAATTGCACGAAATACAAAGTCTCTTCATTCCCTAAAATTGCTGTGTTTAAAGCAACACAGTATTTAAAAACTCATATTTTTTCAGGTTACTACATGAACAAACAGACAGGGCGCTTTCAGATGCTCAGAGCCAAATTGTCCGTGCTGAAACTGAACTAGTCAACTACCAGTCCAAAATTGGAGATTCTAACAGAGATACAGCAACCCATAATAAAGAAATCGCAAAGTTAACGTCCGATATACAGATAATGAAGAACCAGCTAACAAAGCTTGATAAAGAAAAGGATGATTTGTTGGTAAGATAGTTATAATTTATAAAGCAGAATTTCTGATCTTATATCAACTATTCTGTTAAAAAAATCACTGAGAAAAATGGTTAATTGATGTGTCTGGGCGTTTTTCCAAAACACAAATACTACGTTTTTATATATTTATACATTACTTTATGAACGCACTGTATAAATATATCTAAATATTAAATTAGGTTTTAAAACGTTACAGTCGCAGATTAAGAACAGCCTTAAATCTTTATTAAACATGACTACGTTATGAATATTAAATCTAGGTTTTTTAGGGCACAGTTTATTAATTGTTACCTCTGACAATATATATTTCAAATAATAAAGAATGGAACTGTATGCGTAGTGAATTCTTTCTATTATATTTTTCTTTATGCCTAGGATTGTTAAAATATCCGAAAATTATTTTTTTTTAAATATGTTTATCTAAAATGTCATTTTTACTTCTTTTAATAACGCGGGCTGAAAAAAATTTAATTTTGAAATTTGTCAAGTTGCATGGCCCAATTCTTATATTTTTGGATACCAGGAACACACCAGAAGACACTATAAGTGGGGCAGGCATGTCTTGGACCGTGGAAATATTTTTAAAATATTACAGAGTGTCTCATTTTAAAATCGGAAGTTAGGGCTGTTTTCTGTAAAACCGGAAGTTACCGAAAGTTATCTGACAAAAAACGTTAAATTTAAGATTATATATTCTAAAGATGAAACGGATGGTTGTTTGACCGCATACCGGATACCGAATATTCGGCGAGCTATAAGGCCAGATTGCCGAATATCCGGCCATCGTGATCGGGTTAATTCGGGCTGCTTTCGCTTAAAACTCGATTATATGGAACGCGCGTGTGTCGCGGGTATATATATATATATATATATATATATATATATATATATATATATATATATATATATATATATATATATATATATATATATATATATATATATATATATATAATATATACAGGTGCCACGATAGTGCATGCATGGGGATCTCGGAAACCGTAAGAGATACAAGTGGTTAATTATGCAAAGTCGATTTAGGTGCCTAACAACATGCCGATTAGAAATTTAAATTGAGTACTTCCGGAGATATCGGAAAAAAAAAATTTGCTGATTTCGTTTTTTATTTTTTTTCTGACGTTATTTAAAGAATATGGAAAAACAAAAGATACTTTCTTATGGCCACCTCTTAAGCTCTACAAAACGGGTTCACTTATTTTTTTAAATACGGACCTAGGTTTTTTTTTTTTAATTTTTTTGAACCTCTTATTATCCCAATTACAAAAATGTATAACACTTAATATTTATTAACAAATATAATTATAAAAATATTTTTTTTTATATTTTTATAAAATATTTATTTAAAAAAAATATTAATTTATAATTTAATTATTTTAATTTAAAAAATAAATAAAAATTATATTTAAAAAAATAAATTATATTTTAAAAAAAAAATTAAAAATTTAATTTTTTATATTAAAATATAAAAATTTTTTTTTTTTAATTTTTAAAAAAAAAAATTAAAAAAATAAATTTTTTTATTAAATAATTTTTTTTATATTTTTATATTTTTTTATAATAATTTATAAATTATTTTTTAATTATATATATATATATATATATATATATATATATATATATATATATATATATATATATATATATATATATATATATATATATATATATATATATATATATATATATATATATATAATATATATATATATATATATATATATATATATATATATATATATATATATATATATAATATATATATATATATATATATATATATATATATATATATAAATACAGTATTGGCCATATGTATTTGGACAATATAATTCTTGATAGAAATGAAAAAATTTTTTTAAAGGCCCCCCTTTTTTTATTTTTATTTTTATAGGGCCCTTTCTTTGTTACTACTCTAATTAATAATATAGTACTAAAATAAAACATGTAAATGAAAAAAATTAAAATTAATTTGTATATGTTTAAATTTGGGATGTATGATTTTGCCTCGACAAAAATAAATGGAAACCCCCACAAATACCCAACTAAAAATCTTTTTTATTAAAAAAAAAAAAAAAAAAAAAAAAATTGTACAATATAACATGGTGAAAGTTCTAATACTTAGTGAAATAGCCATTATTATCTGCTTGACATCTCCGAGACATGGACTCCAGAAGCTTGTTAATAACATCCATACTAATATTTCGCCATGAATCTTGTAAAGCTGCGAACAATTCGTCTAGATTCTTGTAATTACGATGCCGAATGCTTCGATCTAGATGTTCCCATAGATTTTCGATGGGGTTAAGGTCAGGCGATTGTGATGGCCACTTCATAACAGTAATTTTTTCATCTTTAAAAAACTGTTGGATTAATTTTGAAGAATGTTTCGGGTCGTTATCTTGTTGAAACACGTAAGTTAGCAGCAACATCTCTTCGGAGTACGGTAACATCACATCTCTCAAAATATCCCGATACTTAAACTTATCCATAATGCCAGAGATTTTGTATAAAGGACCGATCCCATATCCAGAAAAGCACCCCAAACCATAACAGAACCTCCGCCATGTTTAACTGTCGGTCTGGTGTACTTGGGATTAAGTCTTTGGCCTTTAGGTCTTCGTACATATTGGATGCCATCAGAATTAAATAAGTTAAATTTTGATTCGTCACTAAAGATGACTTTTTTCCATTGGACGTCGCTCCAAGAAAGGTGATTTTTTGCAAACTCCAAACGGGCCTTCCGGTATTTATTTGAGAGGAGAGGTTTCTTGGCGGGTCTTCTTGTGAGTAAGCCAGCTTCTGTAAGACGTCGTCTAATAGTCCTAGAACTGATATTTGTTACGTTCTGTTCTTCCAATTCGGCCTTAATTTTACTTGAAGACTTAAACGGGAGTTTGAGCTAATGTTTTTGATGATTCTGTCAATTCTTGGGGTGGTTTTTCTACGACGGCCAGGTCTTTTCTTATTGTCGACACTAAGACGTTGCTTATATCTTTTTATTAAGGCATTAACAGTAGACCTAATCACTTTGAATTGGCGTGCAATATCAGCTTGACACCTTCCACTGTTGTACTCAGCAATAATACGAAATTTTAAATCGTTGGATAACTCAAGTCCACGCGGCATTTTGTCAACTAACAACAATCACGTCCTGGCTTACAATGATACAGAATTAGAACAATTCCGTCGAAGATAGGGAATTATAACAAAAAACCTGTTTGTCCAAATATTTTTGACCAACTATAAAAACATACTTTATTGTATAGGGGACAGAGAAAAAAAATATCACAAATATTTTACTACAATTCCAAACGTACATTCCATACAGATTATATTTATGTATTTACGATAACGTAAATAGTGAACTATTTGTTTATACAAAACAATAAAGATAATTTTATATTTGTCCAAATAAATATGACCAATACTGTATATATATATATATATATATATATATATATATATATATATATATATATATATATATATATATATATATATATATATATATATATATATATATATAAGAACAACGGTTTTAAAAGTTATTACCTCATTGTTAATAATTAGTTTTGTATTTCCAGAATAAGCTTGACGAGAAAACAGAAAAAATGTATTCGTTGGAGGATGAATTAAACTCGAAGAATAAAACCATCGCAAAATTGGAGGGTGAACTTAAAGAACTCAATAGAAAATTAAGGTGAGTACTTAAAACATGGGTTATAAAAACCAGCGCTAATGTATTATTTTTATAGTTTTTTTCAGTTTGCCATGGATATTATGGTTTGTTATTATTTTATTTGCTTGTAGATTTAGTGCTAAAAACTGGCCTAAAAGAAGTATCTGACTAATTATTCTTTATTTTTAAAAGAATACATATAGGGAAACATTCTAGAAATAATTTCTAAAATAATTTTAAGTTTCCGCCACACCAGAAAATGATTGAATCCTAAATGTTTTCAATAATATTATTTTATTATTGAAATTAAACCATTGGTTTCTTTACTGTCAGTGGTTTAGAGGAAATTGAAATGTATTTTTTTTAGTAGGTTATTTATTTTTGCTGTCTTTACGGGTAATATTCAAGCGCCCTCACAATGTGGGGATTTTAAATAAAATAAATTATTTAATCGAGACAGCAGTTTTGTAGTCGTTGTCACTGCTTATCATTTTATGCTTTATTTTTTTATTTTTTATTTAAATTTTAGCTATATTAGGCTAATTCACAATGTCCTTTACAGTATTTAAGCTAATTTTAATAATAGTTTTTATCGTAACCCCAAAAAAGGTAAAGAAGAAATCATAAAAGTAAACAAATTTGCAGGCGTAAAATCTTATTTTATGAATTTTTACTTCAGTAATGCCTATTTATTAATGACATCACTTTTACAAACTTTTTTAATAGTCGATCGCTATACCATTAAAAACGTCATTTTATAGTGTCTGGCTAGATTCGAAGAAACATTAGAATCAATTAGCTCGAGAAATTTGGGAACAAATAATACTTTTTAAAATGTCTGACGCTCTGCTTTTAAATGCAGCAATTTTAGGTATAACTTATGGCTTAAATAGACCCATTTGCTCGTAACCGTTCTTTTTCTTTTAGTTGTTTTTTTTTTCTATAAACAACTTAATAAAAGATAACGCACAAAAATATTACAAATAAATATTTTAAAGAAAATAAGTAAACCTAAAAATAATATGTCCACAATCCAACATTTTGAAGCTATAACTGATGTAACACGGGCAAATTTGATATAAATATCTATTTACTGCATTATGAATTTTATATGTCGTTTCTTTCAATTGGAAGTTTATGACATTTTCGTACTTTCGGATATATTTGCACTAAAAATTATGGAGCTATTGGAAACTGGGTTATTTGTAACCTAAATTTTGCGTACGTAATAACATTATTATGCTATCTCATTTTTCCTAATAATCTTAAAATGGACATAGGTATTTCTGATTTAAAGTTACTATATATAATGCAGCATACCTAGCCACATTGCCAAATTTATTAAATTAATTTCGTTGGTCTATTTTATTAGTTATAAGTCAGCCATTGTTTAAAGTATATTTGCAGATATATCTACTAGTATACGTTGGTGTCCAAAAAGAAGTATACTAAAAAGAGTTTTATTTATATAAAAGGATTATACGAAAATAATTTTGACAGCTTTTACAGTTTTTTTTTTATACTTATTATTATAAATCACAGTATGAATACTATTTACAATTTAATGATTTGAGCAGAGGTAAAGTTTCTATTAAGGTAATCAGCTAACCCTGAAGTTGGCAACAGACATTCTGTCGTACTTGTTTTTCCAATCGTTCTGACCCTTCTCACATTTCCTGGAATACATTCGCATATACCAATACGATCATCTTCATCAGTTAAAAGTTCTCTTCCTTGCCGTTGTGGTGCTAACCATGCGCCCTTCTGACAAGGTCCCTGGGAGTAAAGTTTAAAGCATTTATCACCATATCTGATTAGGCCTTTACTCCTGTCACATTCAAGTTCAAGATCATTGATTTTACAGTCTTTTCTCTGGCACATACACTCCATTGAGGATCCCCGTTTTTGGGGTCGTGTTTCAAAATCAAAAGATACTAGTTTTCCCTTGGCACAAGGTCCACGTGATCCAATTTTATAACAACTCCCCTTCGAAGCAAAGTACAATGAACCACGGTTGCATGGCTGTGGTATACAGGTAGTAGAATTGACTAGAATGTGGCCGGGTTCACAAGGACCTTGCGTAAAAGGTTTATGGCACGAGGTATTATTTTGATAGCGAATGTTGCCTGGTTTGCATACACATCCGCCGCTGCTGGTTTTGGGTAGAATCGTAAACATTTCTCCTCTTGAACATGGTCCAGTGGTGCCTAAAGTAATATGATAATCAAAATTAAATTAAAAATACAATTTATTAGATTAATCCAGTGGTTCCCAACTTTTAATTAAGTGCAAACCACTAAAGCAAATATTGATGTGGCTATGCACCCCTTATGAAATTCATTTTGTATTTAACCAAGATTTCTTAAAATTAGCATATAAAATAATTTTTTAATTAATAATAGTAAAACATAGTCAAAACAAATATAAAACCTTTTAATTTCTACTGTGAACAAAGGTGATTTTTAAGCCCGATTTTTAACATGGTAGTCCCTGGACTGATGTTTTTACTCTTGTCTGTTGATGTTTCAAAACTTACTTTATTACCTTGGACATCAAGAAACGCCGTTTTGTAAAATAATTCTGGATGACATTACCCAGACCTAAATGGTGGTAGTACATAGGTGCTGGCATCACTACTGTGTTGTCTGAAATTGCCATAAAAGGCAGTAATTGCATGTTTTGACACTGGATATGTGGACGGCCAACCTCTCTTTCCTAAGGGTGAATAGGTGACTGTGGACGCTTATAACAATGAATTATTTATATTCTTATTGTTGATTTTCTCCATACACCACTCTAATGAAAAATTTAGAATATTGGGGATTAACTAATTTCTGTTAATTCTTGGGAAAAAATCTTTAGATTGTTTTTATTGTTCTGGGCCACCTGTTAGGAACCACTAGAATAAATCATAAGGTAGTTTTTAACCCGAATTTTAGTGAGATGTGCACTGATACTGATATTGTTAAGAAAATTTATTCTAAGTTTAATCATTTACAAATAAAGATGTATAGTTAATTTACATTCCACTTCTTTCAGTTAGATACAAAAAGTGGTTTCTGTAAATTTGTTGTTGGTTTTACACAAATTCCACAACAAAATTGGTTATTTAAAAACGAAAGTCTCGTTTCGTTGGGAGGTATTCCATACTCCTCAAACCCTCGGTGGGGTTTTTGGGGGGCATATGTTAAGCCCCGCCAAGGGCAACCATACCTAGATACGGCCCCAGTTTTAAAATATATTTATAAATAACAAATGAAAAAATTTTAGTTGAGAATTTTGCAGAAAAATTTAATAAGTTGCTTAAAAATTTAGAAAGTTAGTAAACTTCATTGCCAAAACAAAATGCAGAAATAAATTTTAAATAAAATTAATTGCATGTAAGAAAAATCACGCAAGAAATATTTTAAATTACAAAAACATCTTAGGAAAATGATTTAAAATGAAACAGAAGAGATACAACATAAAACTCAAATTTTCATAATGGGACACCTTATTGTGTGTTATTTATTAGGTGTTAATTTTATGTCGTATTTATTTTTTTTTCAATTCAAATTAGTTTTTTAAGTGTTTTTTAGATTATACGGGAAAAAGTACACAATATTACAAATTTTTAAACACGAGGAAAAGATACAAATATGCCCTCTTTACTCTTCATTGGATAACCCTGTTCATATTGTAGTACCTCGGGATTTTAAAATACCTAATTTGTGCCAAAACTTGTTACCTACTTCTGAAGTCGATTACATAATCTAACCAATTTATTACATTTTTAAATATATTGAATATTGTTAATAAAAAAAAACAGTTATTATATGCTCATTCGGAAATTCCCATATCACAATAAAAAATCATCTTTTATGACTCTACCACTACAATATTTAATATGTGTGATACCACAATGAAAAACTATGCCATACCTAATTCGTAACATTTTTGTGTTAGTGGATGATAGTGTGGTAAGAAACTATGACACCCGCAAGATTTATCTGGTAGGAACAAAATCCGGTTTCCTTGCATGGTCCCCTGGTAAAATGCTGATAACATCTACCATCCCCATGGCGAAATATCCTTAATTCCTTTTGTTTGTTGCACGTGCATGTCGGTATCTTATTTTGGCCAACTGTTAATAGCTGGCCTTTAGGACATGGCCCCCTTGTTAGTTTTTGGTAGCACTTTTCATCCTTTATCCAAAAAATTGAATTAGAACTCGGACAACTTGGAATTGGTTTGCAAATTCCCAATTGCTGATTCGACCTAAAATAAATACCAAAACAAATAATGAAGAATTATATGCACGTAAATACATTAACCGGATGGATATTATGATTTTCTAAAAATTAAAACCATCTCATCATGATCCGCGTTTAATTGCACTTTACCAATATACACACTTGACCTGTATTTTGTGACAAAATATTGTAGCAAGTTGATACTGTGGTGCATCGCTGTTGGAAAAAAAAAAAGAAAATCCCGTGTTTTTTTAGTACCCAGCGCATCGCTACTGGTCCAAGTTCTGATAAGAATATTTTTAAATTGATACTTTGGATAGCTGGGGGATATTTGACTTTTAAAATACTTAAATCCACCTTTACCTCAATTTTTGGCCGAAGCGGATTATTCGGATTTTACCACAATTTTCGGCCTAGGACAAAGATTTAATTAATAAATTGAATCTTAGTTTGGAAGTGACTATAAAAGTAAAAAAAAATCTTATGCAAATTTTATTTTACTCCGTTTTATATGTTAAAATAAATAATCAATATAACTAAAGGGCACTGCATCGTTGTAAAAATATATCAGTTATAATGTCTAAGACTGTATCAGTCTCTAATTTGGAAATTGCAAAACTATTTTTGGGTTTGTCAGTAATATTTTAATTGAATAGTATTTTTATTGTATCGTTGTTAAATAAAATTTTATTATTAGCCTAATTAAACTGACGTTCATAAGAAGAAGCATGCAGAAAGTGTGTCGAATCGGTCAATATGTAAGACCAACAATTCGTGGACATTACATATTGTCTGATTCGACTGCCTAACAGCCTAACTACCACCCAGCATTCCCCTCGCGCGAATGGACTGTAATACTTTTTTTCGTTTCTCCTTTTTAAGCGCTTAGATAAAAAATTTTGGCTTTAGCCAAATTTTCGGCTTTTTTTGGCTGCAACCGAATGTGTCAAAGCTGAAGCTTCGATCGAACTCTACTACCCCTCAACTCACTTGATGAGTGACAAATAATATTTTCCTATATTTGTAACCATTGCTTAGCATTTTTTTAAAATAATTAAATATCCTTAAATTACCTCACCACTTCGACAATTCAAAAAATGTATTTCCATTCTACACTAAGCCGTTTTTTTAATTATATTAATTACCCCGTCACTGGTTGGATTTCTGTAATCTTTAAACTATATTTTTACAGGATTCCCCATAATAGACTACCCATATTAATTGCTCGGTAAACTTAATTACAATTCACTCTTTGGGATTTACTGTAACATACGACTTATCCAAACTTTTAAAAATTACGTCTTTTAAGTAAGTGCCATTTACTTCAATGCACTTGTCAAGATTTGACAAGAAATGATTTATGACACGATGAAGGAAAACCTGATCTATTCACCGGACCTCTTCAGGAATTCAGACTTTAAGATCTTGGATGTTTTCTGGACGAGTTGCAAAAACCTTTAAATAGCCCCACAGAAAAAAAGTCTGGTGCAGTTAAGTACGGGGACCTTAAAAGCTAATTTAAATCCCCAAATAGTGAAATAAGTCTGCCATTAAACACTTCTCGCAGATCTCTTTTAGAGTTTTTAGCGGTATTTATTGTCGCTTCATTTTCTATTAAGTTACTCTTTATGTTTCCACGCAAAAAAACTCGTTGTTGACCTGGATAATCCATGAGAATTAAAACTAAACATTAAATTATGTGTTCAAACCAAATGATGCTTTATTAGAAAAATTACCTTTCACGAAAATCATTTTTTCCTATTTTTGCGACAGGTGCCTACTCGATTAAAAATATGTTTATTCAAATCCCAATGGCCATAGAAGATAATAATATAAAAAAAAACGTACTGACCTATCTCAAAAAGAATTTATTTCAATATCAAAATAGGTAGCCTATTATGGGAAACCCTGTACTTTTTGCCGAATTGTTATTTTTAAATGTGACACACGATATGGTTGTTGTGATTTTTTAAAGGTCTCCCCATTCTAAATCTTTAAATTCGGGGTTATTAAACTGTCGCTTACTTTACTTACGGTTCTTTAGTACTAAATAATAAAAATAACTACCTACCGAATTATTTGTCACATATATTTATTATTACGCTTGATAATGACGTTCTCCAATGAAGCTGCAAATGGGAAAGTACTGTGTCCACCAAAAACAGCTAAATAACCTATTACGTTGCAATAAATGAATAACTTACGTAGTGATGTTATTTTTAAGTTGAGTATCTGGTCCAAAATAGTATGCCTCCTGGCATGGGCCACTAGTAAATAAAGGATAGCATTTGCCGTCACTTATTGAGAGTGCGTTTTTCGGTGGACAACGGCATTCAGCATAAAGTTCTCTTCCAGTTCTACTAGTAGCTGGTGTGAGTTCCATTCCATCTGGACATGGGTAGCCAACCTTGAACATATTAGGTACTTTACATCTAAATATGGTTAAAAATGAAAAATGTGTAAAAAAATATTAAACTGTATGAGCGCTCAATAACGCAAAGTAATAGTTTAAAAAATTCATTTGTTTTTGTTCTTGGAAAAACGGTTGTTAAAATAATTTACGTGAATCTGCTTGTACTTTTTGAAATTATCTTTTATAGAAAAAGAATATTTTTGCGTTATAAACATACCTTGG
The DNA here is from genome assembly GCA_019359885.1 of Listronotus oregonensis. Taxonomy (NCBI): domain Eukaryota; kingdom Metazoa; phylum Arthropoda; class Insecta; order Coleoptera; family Curculionidae; genus Listronotus; species Listronotus oregonensis. The sequence goes on along the minus strand of JAHBCN010010223.1, from coordinate 10,925 downwards.
ATTAGATTATTTGAGCGGAGATGGCAAAAATGACCTCCACCACTACAACCTTACCAGATTTATTGTGGTTTCTCCTATCGTTCTTTAGAGTACCTTGTCCAGGCCCGTCTTCTTAACTTGACTCCAGAGTCTTGACACTGGCCACTCCATATATCTTGCCGGTTTCGGCTTTTCTCACAAAGCCTAGTAAACCTAAGCCTACATAGTGCTTCACAGTGGCACCACACATGTACGGCTGTTTCTTCAGCCTCCTGGCAGAACCTACAGAGGCTATCCTCCACCAGGTCTATTCTTTCCAGGTGCTTGTTGAGTTTGCCATGCCCTATTAGTTGACCTACCGTTATCCTTACGACTTTACGACTGTGGCTCAGTAGGTCCGAGGTAAACTTGGCCGAGCAGGTCTTAATGAACTGCTTTGCCTGTCGTTGTCCTGCTGTTTGTAACCACCAGCTTTGAAACTCTCTGTCTACCCAGCACTTCATAGATGCTTTAAGGAGGTCTGCCGAGATTCCACAGAATGGCTCAGGGCCTATCATTTCCATGGCTGATCCTCTTTTGGCTAGTTCGTCGGCCTCTTCGTTACCTGGGTGGCCCTCGTGGCCTGGTACCCAGGCTACCGTAAGTTTGTTTGCCAAGCCGACTTTATCCAGGGCCTGTATACAGTCCCCCACTAGTTTGGAATTAACTTTTGGAGAAAAAAAAAACATACCTTTTTACAATATAAATCGAACTAAAGCTGAATTTACATTTACGAGAACTTGCATCCGAGTTACTTTACTTGGAATGAATTTCGGGGGTGTAAACGCTGCCCAGCATAAGATCATCTAAGAGTCAAAAAACGGATCGTACGGTGGGCCCCCATAAACATTTTTTTTAAATAAATATTACTTTTGTAATCCTCTCATTACCGGTAGGGTAATTTCATCCAGACAAGACCTACAATTTACTGCGGAATTCTGAACATACGATTCTTATTGACAGTCACTCAACCTTTATGCCCAGCTGATCTGGAGGCAAGCTCCTTTTTTCTTCTTTTAAAATCTCTATAGTACATAATACATAATCAGCTGAAATATTACATTACAATATTGTTCCGTGACCCCCGTATAAAAACACGTATCCTGGTTTTACACCTTTTTATTGCAAATCAGGTTCACAAACGTTTCTATGGTAACAAAAATTCAACGTAACGTTATTGTGACAACTGTTTAACCTTTAACTATCTGTCAACTTCTTATCTCTGAGAAATGCAAAACTAAACTGGCCCGTGCGGATTTTCCTCGTGCTTTTTATAGTGAAGTGGAAAAGAATGGAAAAGTCTGGCAAAGTCTAGAATTAGCTGGAAGGATTCTTTTACTACAGGATGTAAGAAAAGTGTAAAAAGGATGTCTCCAGCGCCCTCAGGATAATCCGCAATGACCGTCGAAAAAGGGAAAAACTAAGGTAACCTATTTTAAATAAATTATTAACATAAATAAAATAATTCTAACCTTTTATATTTCTAATAACTAAACACTAACTAAAATCTGTAACATTGCCCCCTCCCAAGTTTTGATCGTCTCGATCAAGTATCTTCTCGATCTTGATAGCGACACAGCCGTTCTAGATGTACAACTTTCATCTTCGCCTGTGGGCTCTTCTGAATTCGGTACACCAGATCATTAAGCCGGGTTACTACTTTATATGGTCCCTCCCATGACTTCTGCAGTTTCGGTGAACGCCCCTTGGTTCTTTTTGGATTGTATAACCAAACCTTTTCACCGACAATGAATCCCTTATGATTAGCTTTTAAGTCATAGCGGGACTTCATACGGTCACTTTCTTTTTGTAGCTTATAGCGAACCCCTTCGTGTATTTCTTGCAGCTGTTTACTGAGTTGACTTACATAATCTTCTGCTGGCTTTTCATTGCTAGAAGGTCGTCCAGTAAGTAAATCAACTGGAAGGCATAACTCCGCTCCAAAAATGACTTTTGCAGGTGACGTTCCAGTTGTTTCGTGAACTGCGGAGCGATAGGCTAGTAAAAACGGCTGTATACAGGTGTCCCAGTTACTTTGTTGGTCATTTACCTTAATTTTCAGGTAGTTATCAAGAGTTCTGTTAAATCTTTCGACCATTCCATCTGACTGGGGGTGAAGGGGTGTAGTTCTGGTTTTATGGATACCCAGGAGATTACAGAGGTTCTTGAAAAGATCGGACTCAAAGTTTCTACCTTGATCAGTATGTATTTCTCTTGGTACTCCATATCGGCAAATCCATTGTTGAAATAGTACGTCGGCAATAGTGGTAGCTTCTTGATTTGGTATTGCGTAGACTTCTGGCCATTTGCTGAAGTAATCCATCGCTACCAAAATATAGCGATTCCCAGATTTGCTTGTTGGAAATGGTCCTGCTATGTCTATGGCAATTCTTTCAAAAGGTGCCCCAACATTGTATTGTTTCATCTTGCCATGGCTTCGTGTCTTAGGTCCCTTGCTGGAGGCGCAGTCCTTACACATTTTACACCAGTCTTTAACATCGGCACGACTTCCCAGCCAGTAGAACCTTTCTCGAACCTTTTCAAGAGTCTTCATAACTCCGAAATGGCCACCGCCTATACCATTGTGCAAGGCTTGCAATACTTCTGGAACCCTTTTGGTTGGTAGTATTGTTTGATAGGTATGGCCGAGGGGGAAACCACCTAGGAATTATTCATCAAAGCTGGAGGCATTACGGAGAAATACGGGGTATTATTGGGAAATACGGGGTATTATTAGGCAATACGGGGTATTATTGGGAAATATGGGGCATTACAAGGAAATACGGGGTAATATGAGAAAATATGGGGTATTATTTACAAATATTAAGGTATTATTGGGCAATATTTTCCATTAAAAGTTTAAATTTAGTCAGCTGTCCTAACGAACGGATACGAAGGTTCACGATTGAATACACCTTCACGAGACATTGTTGCAGGATTGTGGCGCCAAGCATATAATAGTCTTATTTAACGAATTTTGGTATTACAGCCTTCTGTTGTTTTTGGAAATTGGGCGATTTTATTCTCACTTTATAAAACCGCGCAAGACTACTGCGCAGAAAGCATTTTTGTAAGAACGTGGTTGGACAATGGTAATTTAAATACGATTATAAAATAACGATAGAGGTGAGTAAACTTTTAATTAATAAGAATGTTAATTGATTTGCAAATACCATAAATTACTTAAATTTTTAAAGCTTACATTAAAAAGCTATATTTAAATAATAAAAATAAGAGCACCGCTTGTGTCCAACCATACTACTAGTGCCGGTGCCGAAACAAACATAAGTAAATATGATTTATTGTATTAAGTATGCTATTGTAATGACAATGTATACATTAAAATACTTATATATGTACAGGGTGGGCTGATAAGCTTGGGACACTATCTTATTCCATAAAATATACAAGATACAAAAAAAGTTCCACATAAAAGTTTCTTAGTTTAATTTATGTTTTAACAATATTTTACATTTGTATATACAGGGTACTCTACTTTCTGTTCACACGCATCAACTTTCTTAATTACAATTGGACAGCCTATATATTATTGCATCTTTTGATTTTACGTTTAATTCTAGACACATTTCATGTATAATGTCTTATACTTAAGTCTAACCGTTTTTCACATATTTTAAATTTTATATAAAAAATGATGTTTGCGGATCCTAAAATAATTATCAATTTTTCGTACAAGGAAGACTTTATTGTTTAATTTCAATAAGATTTCTTATTGAAGGGAACCTACTTCAAGCGATTTTTATAATATTTTGATGACTGTTATACAGGGCATTCAAAAATAGGATTAAAAATGAAATTGAAAAAACTGCTAAAAATCTTTTTTTTTTAATGGAAACTTATTTATTATTAAAAATAAGGGTGAGTTTGTGTAAAGTTGCTTATTCCAAAATTTTGTAGTTTTCGAAATATTGGCAATATAATGTTTTTCTAGATATTTTTTTATAGGGTATACTTAAAGATCTAGTATACAAACACAAACTATCAAGTGCGCAGGAACTTGAATGTTGGATTCAAGAGGGTATTTAATACTTAAATGGGACTAAATATGTTAGAAATGCCGTGATTATTTAGAAACTCTTTACACCACTTGTATTGCTCAAAATGGAGGGCATATAGAACACTTGTTGCGATAATTATTATACTTTGTCTTTAATTAAGTTTTTAGTTTAATATGTTCTTTAAGATTCATGTTGTTATATTTTTCTGAATTTGTTGTTAAATATTTTATTTAGATTTAATATAATACAACAGGGGGTTGAGAAAAATATCTACAGCAAAGTTTGACAACACTGGATAAAGACTGGAATTACCTGTTTAATTTTTGCATTTAACTTTTTGCTTCATCTCCTATATATTTTTTGAAATAAGGTAGTATCGTAAGATAAGCGGCCCATAGTTTAAGCAAGCAGATTTTTTAACAAATAGTGACATTCTGTAGTACTTAATTGTTTTTAAAGGCTGTCATGGCCAACTATTAGTAAAACTTAAGAGCCATATAGCAGACTATAGCATTTTTGTAGTAGAAAAATATTATATTGCCAATATTTTGAAAACTACAAAATTTTGAAATAAGCAACCAACACAAAATCATCCTTATTTTGAATGCTAAATAAGAAAAAAGTACAAAATTTAGGGGTTTCCATTTGAAAAAATGGATTTTTGGCAGTTTCTTCAATTTAATTTTTAATCTTATTTTTTGAATGCCCTGTATTAACAGTCGTCAAAATATTATAAAAATCTATTAAAGTAGGTTATTGTAAATAGGAAATATAATCAAAATTAAATAATAAAAGCTTTCTTAAAAGAAAAATTGATAATTACTTTGGGATCCGCAAACGTCATTTTTTATACAAAAATTAAAATATCTAGACTTAAGAATAGGACATTATATATAAAATAAGTTTAGAATTTTACTCAAAATTAAAGGGTGTAATAATATTAAGGGTGTCCCATTTAGGTAAATTAAGAAAATTAATGCGCGTCCACGGAAAATAGAGTACCCTGTATATACAAAAATAAAATATTGTTTAAACATAAATTAAACTAAAAAACTTTTATATGAAACCTTTTCCTGTATCATGTATATTTTATGGGATATGGTAGTGTTCTAAGAAAATCGTGCCACCCTGTACACACTTAATACAAATGACTTTATAGTGACAGAAAAATATAATTGAAAAATCAAGACAATAAATTAAGGCAGAATTGTTTATAAACTGCGAATGTGACGTTTTCTTAGACCTCCTTATCCCCTCCTGTCACACTAAGCGATACCTACCCCCCCCCACCCCTGTCATGCGAATGAATTTTATGAATGGCCCCTAATTGCTATTTAATGAATGCATATTTTTTTAATAAATATTAAAATATTAAGCGGAATAAATACTCCCTTATGTTAAAAGTTAGATCTTAATAAAAATTGTCTTCATCGCTTTTACTAATTAAGTTTTTATACACTTACATTTAGAGCAGTAACCTCTGTTTTTGGACGACAAAAAATATATTTCTTTGCATTTTGCGCCAACTCTAGAAGCTACATATTTAAAAAATGCATAATAATTGATTTCCTAACAAATCGCAGCCTTTAAAGAAAACGGTAATGTGTTTGTTGATTTTTGCCGGTGGACTGTATACAAACCATTTTTTGACTATTTCGAATGTAAATCCTGAAGATAGAATAAATTTCAGAAGTGTCCACCAAATCACTGATTTTCGGGTGCAGAAATTGCTAAGCAAACACCCAGAATACAAAAGAAGTTGTAACTATTTAAAGTTAATCACATTTTATGTTCCCATTTGGAAAAAAAATTAACTATAAAAAAACGAATTTATAACATTTGGTATGCAGTTTTTTCCCAACTATTTTATTTTTTAACAAATTTGCATTAAAAGTTTTTAAATTAACACCCTGTAAAAATAAAGGAAATTAAGCAGAGAAAATAGGGGCAATACGAAGGAATTATAAGGCAATATATAGGAATTATGGTAAAGTATATATGAATTATGGGGAAATATATGGGAATTATGGGGAAATATATAGGAATTATGGGGAAATATATAGGAAGTATGTAAAATTTTAGGTAATATGGGGAATTATGAGGCAATATAGGGTAATATTTGGTAAATAATTCCCCCAAAAGGCATTATTTAATCAAAATTACGGAGGTGGTTTCCCCCTCGGGTATGGCTTTTGCCGTCAGAACTTTCCCAGACTCTTTTTAAAAGTCCATCTTTCATTGCTAAAGAGTCCCATATGGCCCAGTACCCTTTAAATCTCGGAGACTTTGAAGCTACTTTCTGATAGGGGGTCGTGCTGAATTTTCTGTCTTAAATTTCACAATATCTCCAAGATCAGGATCCTCTTGTTGTTCTTTTGCGAGGATTTTAGGGTCCCATTCTTGAGAGCACTGGATGCGGGTTCTTCGGCAGTGAAATTCATCAGGATCTTCTTGTTCTTCACGTCTACTGCAATGTTTACAATCTTCGGGGCAAGGTCTTCTTGATAGAGCGTCAGCATTTTTATGGTTTAATCCTCTTCGATGTTCAATTTTAAAATCGTATTCTTGAACACGTTGTAACCATCGTGCTATCTGACCTTCAGGATTCTTGAACTGAAGCAACCATTTGAGTGATGCATGGTCCGTCCTTAGGTGGAATTTCTGGCCATAAAGGTACTTATGGAAGTGCTCCAGTGATTTGACAATAGCTAAAAGTTCTTTTCTGGTCACACAATAATTTCGTTCAGGTTTTGAAAGAACTTTGCTGAAATACGCTATCACTTTTCTTGGCCATCTTGTATCTGTGACAAAATTCCACCAATAGAAGTATTGCTTGCATCAGTGTCCACAATAAAAGTTTGATTGGGTTGTGGATATGACAACACTGGAGGATTGCAAAGGGCTTTCTTCAGTTGTATAAAGGCTGCTTCACAATCTTCGTTCCATTCATAGCTTTTGTTGTTCTCGGTAAGTCGATGTAATGGTCTGGCAATGGCAGCAAATCCATGTATAAATCTTCTATAGTAAGTGCACAACCCCAGGAAACTTCTAATTTCATGCTTGTTTTTCGGTGTAGGCCAGTTTTGGATAGCTTCTGTCTTCTCTGGATCTGTTTTCACTCCTTGTTCAGTAATTATGTGCCCCAGGTATTTAACTTGTTTCTGAAAAAGGTGACATTTCTTTGGACTAAGCTTTAGCTGGGCAGATCTTAGCTTCTGAAAAACCTCTTCGACATTTCTAAGGTGGTCTTCAAATGTTTTTCCGAGAATAATAATGTCATCTAGGTATACTAAGCATGATTTCCAAGTTAGTCCACGTAATGTTAATTCCATCAATCGTTCAAAAGTAGCAGGGGCATTGCATAGACCAAATGGCATAACATTAAACTGCCACAGTCCGGTTCCGGTTGAAAAGGCAGATTTTTCCTTATCTTCGGGATGAAGTTCTACTTGCCAATAGCTACTTTTCAGGTCTAAAGTCGAAAACCATTTTGAACCCGTCAGAGTATCTAGAGTATCGTCTATTCTCGGTAATGGAAAACTGTCCTTCTTCGTGACGTCATTAAGTCTTCTGAAATCAACACAAAATCTGGTGGAACCATCTTTCTTCTTAACCAGGACTACTGGAGATGACCATGGACTCTGGGATGGTTCTATAATGCCTTGGTTTTGCATGTCTCCAATTAACTTGTCAACTTCGTCTCTTTTGGCTAAAGGAATTCGTCGTGGTGGTTGCCTTATCGGTGCTGCATCACCCGTATTTATTCGATGTTGAACTATGTTGGTTTTTCCCAAATCCTTTTCAGAGAGAGAAAACGTCTTGATTTCTTCTCAGAAGGTCTTCCAACTTAGTAACCTGCACTGGATCTAACAGGGCTTTTGAAGAAATTACCAAGTCTTGCAGAGCATCAGGTAGTTTACTTAAAGGAACTTCAACAGGTGTAGTAAAGGTATGGGTAACTATCATATTAGCAGGTTGGCAGTACCAATTTTGTCACCTTGTTGGACTTGTTGAGGGTAATCTGTCAGGTTCAGCATTTTGACAAATACCGTATTTCTTCTGTTTTGCGTCAAAGTTCTTGCGGGTAGAATTCCTTTAGCGTATAGTGGACTATTTTCAATTGGTTCAACTAATAGGATTTCACCTTCTTCTAAGTCTTCACACCATGCTTGGATTATGGCTTCTGAATTTGGGGGTAATAGGACATCTTCTGTAAGTACAACTTCCGAATGGATACTTCATTGTTCCGTGGAAATCTCATTACAATCTCTTCATTACTAGTTCGCAGTATTCGTTGTGGAAGGTCAAGTACAAACTTCTAAATGTTCCATAATGTCAAGACCAAGGATAATTCGTCCATTATGTCTGCAACAAACACAGCGTGTATAAAAGTTGTTTTTCCCAAGGTTATTCTTGCTTCATGTATGCCTTTAATTGGTATAACTTCTCCATTGGCAGTTTCAAAATATAATTTTTCTTGGACGAAATATTTTGCAATGGGCTACGATGTTCGGCCTTACAATAGTATGTGTGGAACCAGTATCTAGTACCATTTCACTTCCCGACCGCATATATTTCCAGGTACTACCAAGCTGGAGCCGTTGTTTTGCAGCCGGGATACTTTATTATTGTTGATGGGGCTTGGAACACCTAGCCAGCTTTCGCCCCTAAAGCTGGCTACTGGGAGTTTTCCGAACTACTGGCAGGGACATTAAATCTGGTACAATTTCTTTGGACATGCCCCCTTTACCACACTTCCAGCAACAGATGTTATTTCTTCGTCTAAATGTCGTAGTGCTGTCTCTTTCTGTTTGTTTTTTGAGGAATATCTCTTGCAATCCTTCATCACTCTTCAAAATCATTATTCGAATTTTCATCTTCTGGAACAAAGTTCATCCTTCGAACTCTTGTCTGACCTCTGGATGTTTGTTTAGCTGTTTCAAACTGAAGTGCATAAGCAGAGCTTCGATATTTTCTTAAGTCTGGCCATTCTTAACGCCTGGTTTATATCTGGATCACGTAAGCCTTTTAATAAAACTACCTACCTAATTCCTGTTAATTTCTTCTGGGTATGCCGGATATGTCAGATTTATAAGCCGTACGATATCCGTTTTTCATACCCTGGAGGCTTTCATTATATCTCTGTCTTCGTCCTTGAGCTGCCCTTATAAACTTCCTTAAGTGAGCTTCACCGTATCTCATTTCAGGAACTTAACAATGGTTTCGTAGTCACATTTTTCTTCTCCTCGGGAATGTTTCAAAACCTCCATACTTCTCCTCGAAGAGCTAGTACTAGAGCTCGTGCCTTTCTGGTGAACCCAATTATTTCCATTGGCGGCAGCTTCAAATTGTCGAAGATAGAACCCAGGGTACCTTGCCGTCAAAAGTGGGTGGCATAACAGTTACGGTGGTACCACATTCTGAAACAACACCTGTACTATATATTTTTAATCTGGCTCTGTAAATGTTTGGACTTCTTGTTGCATTTGGGCCTTGGATTTGATAAACTTTGTCTTCAACCGATTGTTGTATTTCTTGCATCTCTTCTTTAACATCTTCCTTGGTAAGTTTTAATTCAAATAGCATTTGTTTTCTTAGTTCATCTTGACTTTGTTGAAATTCTCCTTTTAGGTGTTCTCGAATTTTCAAAACATCTTTCTTTAAGCTCTTGTTTCATTTCTTTGGCTCTTCTTGATGTCTTTTTGAATTTTTTCAATCTGTTGTCTTGTTTCTGCTTGACTTCTCTTCATTTCCTCTTGATTGGTTTTAATTCTTTTAGATCTTTCTCTCATGGATTCTTGGCTGGTCTTCATTTCTTTCTTCAGATCTTCTTGACTGGTCTTCATTTCTTTCTTCAGATCTTCTTGACTGGTCTTCATGTCTTTCTTCAGATCTTCTTGACTGGTCTTCATTTCTTTCTTTATATCTTCTTTCATGGATTCTTGGCTTTGTCTTCATTTCTTTCTTCCCGATCTTCTTGGCTGGTCTTCATTTCTTTTTCAGATCTTCTTGGCTGGTCTTCATTTCTTCTTGGCTTCTTTCATTTCGTTTTTTAGGTCTTCTTGTTTTTCATCATTTGTTTTATTAGGCAAATTAATTCTTCCATAACTGCTGTTTGTTGTCTTGTCCCAACTGGCATTCAAAAATTCTTTAACCACTTGGTTTCCTTGAGATTTCGTTCCACTTTGACACCAAATGTTCCGTGACCCCCGTATAAAAACACGTATCCTGGTTTTACACCTTTTATTGCAAATCAGGTCTACAAACGTTTCTATGGTAACAAAATTCAACGTAATGTTATTGTGACAACTGTTTAACCTTTTAACTATCTGTCAACTTCTTTATCTCTTGAGAAATGCAAAACTAAACTGGCCCGTGCGGATTTTCCTCGTGCTTTTTATAGTGAAGTGGAAAAGAATGGAAAAGTCTGAAAAGTCTAGAATTAGCTGGAAGGATTCTTTTACTACAGGATGTAAGAAAAGTGTAAAAAGGATGTCTCCAGCGCCTCAGGATAATCCGCAAGACTGTCGAAAAGGGAAAAACTAAGGTAACCTATTTTAAATAAATTATTAACATAAATAAAATAATTCTAACCTTTTATATTTCTAATAACTAAACACTAACTAAAATCTGTAACAATATTAAAAGTGTGTCCAATAAACTACGCAGGAGATACGTAGACAGAGAAACAAGAACGGGTGGTGACGTAGACCCTTGAAATAGTTAGCCGATTTAGGTCAAGAAATAACCACTTTTCGGAAGAGAACTTACGGCTGTAGTTGATAAGGATTTAGCAAATTTTTCCTTATTTTTAGCGCTTCGCGGAGGTAAAATTGTGGAATTTCTCAAACCGTATTCATGACTTTGGTCATCGTTTACTAATTTTTT